>CAVNYN010226584.1:0-18850 GCA_963692815.1 Nyctanthes arbor-tristis
GGAACGGGCCATGTTCAAGGAATATATTAACTCTGTTCCTTCCTGGTTAGTATTGTGCCATCCTCACGATATTGATTATGTTGTTAGCGAGCAGGTATTATTGGAAACACCTGAGTCTCAATCAGTCTCACACACACACATGTATATATTGTTTTTAGGATTTTACTTGATGGCTTCACCTAATGTATATGCCATCTGTTGTAACTGGAAACCCTCAGATTATGGGGGGCTCAAACTCAAAGGTCGCTCAGAACTTTGAAATTGGAGGCGAGCGTGAAAGAATGCCTGAACCAATTATACGTGCATTTGGGATTCTCAAAAAGTGTGCTGCAAAGGTATCCTATATTAATTAATTCAGTTTCTTCCAAAAACATTGGCTGGGTCTACATTTTGTTTTATAACCTTTGTCTGAACATATCTATCTGATTTCATTATGCTTTCTGCTTCCATATCCACACATGCATATCCACACTAGACAATGCATGTAGTAAACCAAACAAAGTGAAAAAGAAAAGATCTTTAGATTTTTTTTTCCCTCCAGCAGCACAACCTTCTGTTAGGTAACGTGTGGTGAGATTTTTTTGGGCGTCGAATTTATGTTTTGTATACTCGTACTCAATTCAAGATTCACATTCTTTAATTTAATGCCTTTCTTATAGCAATTTGCGCTCTTTACAGGTGAACATGGAATATGGCCTTGATCCCTCCATAGGGAAAGCAGAGATCGGAAGAGCACACGTCTGTTGCTGAGGGAAAGTTAAATGCCCATTTCCCACTGGTGGTCTGGCAAACTGGCAGCGGTACTCAAAGTAACATGAATGCTAATGAGGTAGGCCGTAGGTACTCCGGTTTATAAAGTTTGTTGAGCTTTCATATGCTTGTATTTGCACCCTGTTCCAGTTGTTTGGAGTTAATAATACAGTTCTTTGGTTGTGTCTCTTCAACTAGTGTATAATGCATTCTGCATTTGGGGCATACTGGCATGTTAGAACTTAAGAGAAAATGTGTACTTAATAAAATTTTTGATTTCTGGTAACTATACATACTATAGTGGGCCTTGTTCATTCTTGGAAACACGAGGTTCTGGTTTAGGATAGAGGAGGGGAGTTTCAAACTTGGCCAAATAGATTGGAGAAAGGTGGGTACTTTATCTTATGACCTCCTCTATGTTGAGTGTGCTATTGATCTCCGAAAAAACAAGTTGAGGTCGAATCTTGAGGTGACAATGCTAATTGTTTCTTATCGATTTATTTGCAAATTGCAACTATCTGGTATCGTTGTGCAATGCAACATGCAGTTATTTTGTAAAAGTGGTAAATTGACTTGCTTTTCTCCACGCGTTAAGGACTCCTCCTTTTTATATGCTAAAGCCTAAAAGTTTCTTTCTATGAGTACATATCAGGACTTGGTGGAATTATAGCTGGCATCTCTTTCAATAAAGGATCATCTAATGACGCTTTACTGTTTATATGTAATATTCTGCGCACTTCTTGTCACAGGTTATTGCAAATAGAGCAGCTGAAATACTTGGTCACAAGCGGGGTGAAAAGTTCGTGCATCCAAATGACCATGTGAACAGGTCACAGTCCTCTAATGACACATTTCCCACTGTAAGCTTCTTACGAAGACTATTATCAAGTTCTTATCATTGGATTTGACGCCAAGTTTTTTAATTAAATCACTTCCAGTAAATTGATTTCCCTTATTCTGTGTTTAGGTAATGCATATTGCAGCTGCGATGGAAATAAATACAAGATTAATACCAACTTTGCAGCAGTTACATACCACGTTACATTCAAAGGTTTGATAAACTATCTCTAAGGGTTTTTTTTTTTTTTTTTCCGGGGGTGGGGGGGGGATGGGATATTCTCTAAGTTACAGTTAATACATCTGTTTTTTATGTTCTCTTTCTTTTTTTACTGGAAGTCTCTTATAGTGATCAGGCATTTTGTGCATCAATGAACAATGTTTAGGGACATGGTAGTGTTGCCGTATTCATTTTAGGTTCTTGTTTCTCAGTCATTTACTTAGCTGATGAATGTTCTTAAGTGATGGTAGAAAAGTTTACTGTATCGGCTTGATCTTGTCTATTTTCAAACCAAACATTTGCTGGACGGCTGGACCTGAAACCACCCTACCCCAAACCAAAAACTCCCTGCACCCATCCCGCCACCACAAAAGGTGGAAAAAGGAGGGGGCCAGGGGGTGGGAGGTTGGAGGAAAGCAGCAGCAGCAGAGTGATCTAACTTTTCATTTTTTAAACATAACTTTCTTGTCATTTGAAACCTTTATTAATATTTTCTGCGTTAATCAGCAGTACATATATCATTTAATTTATTGTCTAAATATATGATTCAATCTGTTCTGTGATTTGCTCCAGTCTGTTGAGTTCAGAGACATTGTTAAAATTGGTCGTACGCACACACAAGACGCAACACCTTTGACGCTTGGACAAGAATTCAGTGGCTATACCACACAAGTAAGCTCTTGAGCCAATACCCTTCAGAAGATTGAATCTCATGGTGTGATGGGATTATTTTTGTTGAATTATGAAGGTTTCTTAATATTTAATTTGTCCTATGCATATATAAACAAACTTTCTATAATTGCAGGTAAAGTATGGAATTGATCGAGTCATTTGCACCCTTCCTCATATGTATCAGGTTCACTTTCTTTCTCTTCATGAGCCATTTTTTTTCCTTCTCCTATCTTTCTGTGATGCTAAGAGGTTGGACATATGTCTGCAGCTTGCACAGGGGGGCACTGCAGTAGGCACCGGATTGAACACCAAAAAAGGGTAAAGCATATAGTATTTTGTCTACATGATGCATATTTCTAATCACCTACATTTGGGTTGTTTACAAAAATTAGTTGGCTATTTCCTTCTGCTTATATTAAGATTATAGTGTAAATCACTCACAGTTTCTTATGTCGACTATGGACTGCTGTCCAGGTTTGATCAAAAGATTGCTGCAGCAGTTTCAGAGGAAACTAATTTGCCATTTGTGACCGCTGAGAACAAATTTGAAGCACTGGTAATCTCCATTTCTGAAATTTGCTGGCATCTGTTCAAATTGAAAGCAGAAATTTTCATCATGTTTGTTTCTATTGACTGTAATACTTTATAGTGAAAATTTATGCCTGGGCTCTGCAAGGTGTATTGTTCATATCTGTTAGCATAATTATAAAACCTGACAACATTGCATGATACTGATAGGCTGCACATGATGCATTTGTTGAAACGAGTGGAGCCTTAAATACAATTGCCGCTTCTCTCATGAAAATAGCAAATGATATCCGTTTCTTAGGAAGGTAAATGAGATGTAGTCATGTTGTGCCACTTTTCTAGTGTGTCAATCACTAATGGATGTTCATGTACTGTTCTATTCCAGCGGTCCACGTTGTGGTCTAGGAGAACTCATTCTCCCTGAAAATGAACCAGGCAGCAGCATCATGCCGGTGATGTTGTTATTCATTAACCTTTATGCGTAAAGTAAATATTTGACCATCTTACAATGAATTTTAACAGGCCCTTCTCTTGAAATTCAGGGCAAAGTGAATCCTACTCAGTGTGAGGCTCTCACAATGGTCTGTGCCCAGGTAAATTAAACTTAGAATAATAATTAAAGTCAATAAATAGATGTTAAGATGGTTTGTCGCCTTTTATTCCTGGCTTGTGCCATATTGGTAACTGGCTACATTGGCCGAGCCCTTAGCCCAGACAAGCTGTTAATTACAATGTTGATATCCTGAAACGTTACTACATTTTCATGTGTTACAATGTTGATATCCTGAAACATGATACGTTTTCATGCCTTCTAGGTAATGGGGAATCACGTGGCAGTTACCGTTGGTGGATCAAATGGCCATTTTGAGCTGAACGTATTTAAGCCTATGATCGCTAGTAATCTTTTACATGTATGTTTCAATTGCTTTTATTTCTGATATCATGACATTTGCATTATGATGTTGAATATTATATATCTCTTCACAAGCATTCATTTGAACAAATGACACTTCGCTTTGAAAAAGCCATTTTTTTAACTTTTCTAATATTTCCTGGCATTTTTCAGTCGGTGAGATTGCTAGGTGATGCATCTGCTTCTTTTGAAAAGAACTGTGCTCGGGGAATTCAGGCAAATAGAGAGAGAATTTCTAAGTTATTGCATGAGGTTAAGTCATTCTTGAATGCTGGCAAAGACATTACACTTTTGTTATATTGAAATGCCTTAAACTAAATGATATATTCTGTTGCTTTCAAAAATATTGCAGTCACTCATGCTTGTCACATCTTTGAACCCAGTAAGTTGTTTCCTACACTCTCATTTTTTACTTTCCTTTGATTGATTGCTTGCTTGCCCTGACTAAGTGTGCCTCATGGTATTGTTATTCTAGAAAATCGGCTATGATAATGCTGCATCAGTTGCCAAGACAGCCCACAAGGAGGGATGTACCTTGAAGGTATTATTACTTTTACCTCTATATAACTATATTATTATGAATCGGTTGCTATTGCTTGTTATGGTGTGGCACTTGGCAGAACATAAAATCATCCTGCAATTTCATTAAACAGATTTCACATAATGTTCTATTTGCTTGTCCGAGTCTCATATAATTTTCACTTAGTTTCGCGCACATGCTCAAGTGATTAGACATTTTCAACGATTCTATAATGAATTCACTGTCCCTAAGAAATTTGTGTGAGAGCATTTTATGACCAAAATATTTATTAACTTTGCAGGAAGCTGCCCTGAAACTTGGAGTTCTCACTAGTGAAGAGTTTGATCAGCTTGTCGTGCCGGAAAAGATGATTGGCCCATCCGATTAATCAAAATCAAGTAGAGCATCTTAGTTTCAGTTTTCGACAAATCCCCTAAATAAAGGCACGCCAGGATAAAAGAAGAGGATCCTAGCTTATTTTTTCACAGAACCAATATTCTTGGATTTTCAGCCGTTGGCTTCTGTATTCTTGACGTAACGGAAAATTTTTTAACCATTTTTCCCCCTTGCAATGTAGCAGATTACTAAGCCCAATAAAAAGGGTGACCATGACCTTCATATATCCTTTGCAACAAATGACCTTATGTATCAATATCATATGGAGAGTCAATTTTCAGTCCCCTTACATGGAGAAATAAAAGAAGGCCGGGAGAACTTTGCTAATTTCAGGGCAACACGAAATTATCATACTAATAGAAAATCATCTAACTCCAGAAGGATTTACTAAAGCAAAAGACAAGTCTGACGAAAAGGACCAAATGCCAATCTATTCGTTAAGGATAATGTTAGCCTAAGTTATTTTTACTTACCACATGATTTGGTGTAGGTGCATATATCTTTTTACCTCACCTTTATTCTGAAAATTTAATAGACCAAGTCACCCTGATAAGGTGACAAAAGTAAAGTACATTACTCATTAGGGCTTTCCCAAACCTGCATAGAAGTCCCCCAAGCGCACGGTAAAATGGGGGGAGCTATAGTGGTGCGCCAACTGTCGCTCTTCTGAAAAAAAAAAATGGCATTTCCGAAGGTTTATTATTATTAT
Organism: Nyctanthes arbor-tristis; assembly: GCA_963692815.1. Taxonomy (NCBI): domain Eukaryota; kingdom Viridiplantae; phylum Streptophyta; class Magnoliopsida; order Lamiales; family Oleaceae; genus Nyctanthes; species Nyctanthes arbor-tristis. Next base: position 5,546 of record CAVNYN010226584.1, read on the forward strand.
TATTATTATTATTATTATTATTATTATTATTGTTTTTAACACTTTCAAGTGTGTTTACTTCACCTTTTTTTTTTTGAGTCTTTTGTGTTGGTTTTGTCGTTTTAAATTAGTGTCACGCCGAAACAATTATTAATATGATGCGTAACTTTTATTTTAGAGTGGATCTTGTAATTTGGTATTTAAATGAATGTATTACTTGACTGCAAGTAGCATAAAATGTTTCTTTAATTGTGTTCTGTTATTAATATGATGCGTAGTTATTTATTTTTTATGATATGTTAATTGTTGGATATTAAAGAAAAATAAAAAAAATGTTTATAGAGTATGTGGGTTGGAGAATTTTTTTTAAAATAGAGGTTGTTGTATTGTATTTTAGAATACTTATGCTGTAAAATTGAATACAAAGGTTGGAGATGACCTTATTTTTAATCTCTAAAGAAAAGTATAATGAATTTACCAAACAAAGTCAGTAAAAGAAATTATTGAGCTTACTATAATAACCAATGTTCAAAAATACGTAATGTGTGGATAATTGTCGAGGCTAAATCTTGAGTCTAGGTGCGCTTAAGCGCACCAATACGTGGTGAAACTTTGAGTATAAATGTCGCTTAAGTAAAGTTTATGTGAGCTTTTTAGAATACTAGTAATAGATGATTATAACAGTCAAGTTGCATATTTTTTTATTATAATAAACTATTTATAATAATCGGTTGTCAGACCAATGTGACAAATATTTGAAATTAGATCCCTCAAAAAAAAATTGAAATTAGAAATTTTCATCACTGTTAGATGGTGAACTTGTCACGCCTGATTACTGTGCCTAACAATTTTATTTTTTATTTTTTTGCATTTTCGAGAAGTGTCATTATGTCACTTTAGGTCGTATAGATACATATAACGTGATTTCATGACATATATCAATACACTCATATAAAACAAAAAGTGTTATTTAGTAGCTATTTGACTTCTGTTATTTAATGGTTGTTTGATTCTCATTATTGGCATTGAATTATAATGAAAAATCATAATAAAGTGAAATAAATTGTGTAGATTTAATGAAAGTTTGAAATTTATAATTATAAATTAACAGTTATCAAATCAATAATTAAATCAATGGTATGAGAAATTATAATTTAGATTGAAAAAGAAAATCAAACGGCCACTTAATCTAAAGTGTCATGAACATTTGTGGTCGGTACGAATAATAGGCTCCGCGAAATGTACTTGCGTGATACAGCTCCTCGGGCTTAGAGTACGAAGAGCAAACCAGCAGCGCCAACGGAGTCATGCCCACCATTTATCATTGTCAAGGTTTTGCATGCTGCTTTCAACACACGCATTTGCCTTTTGATGGCCGCAATTTCTTTGCACGCTTATTTTTAAAGACTTTTTGAGATTTTGTCACAAAATTTCTTGTTTTACGTTGGGCACGACACATGAAATAGTTACAAAAATTTCGAAAAGTTTTTAAATATTTTCATATATAATATTGATATTTGATAATACTACCTTCATCTCAAAAAGATGTTCATATTCTCTTTTTCAAATAGATTAAGAAAAATTCATTTAATAGTATTGGAAAGTAAATTTTAACATTATTTATTTACCTATTATACACTCTCATTTATTAATTATTTCACTTTAATATATGCACATTAAATTAGAGTATATAAGAAAATTCATATTTAAACTATTTAAAAAAAATCGACTATATTTTAAGATGGACGAAAGAGGAAAGTTGGACTATCTATTTGAGATGGAGGTAGTAATAGAATGAATGAAATATTTAAAAAGTGTTATATATGTGTAACAATTGGATAATAATACTATAAATCCACCTTATATTGTGTTCATTCCATGTCCACTTCATTGAATTGCTTATATATCGTGATAATTTAATAATAATTTATTTTTAATTTATTGTAATACATAAACAATTCAATGAATGTAACGTGGACAGAAAATGAAATACATTTTTAGCATTGTCCATAACAATTATACATGACAAGTCGTCAAATTAGTAACAAGTAAAACTAATAATAAAGAAGAAAGAATCATGAGAATCAAACGCCCTTTGGAAGGAATTCAGAAAAACACGATCAGACCAAAAGAAAAATAGAGACAGAGAGTAACATAATTCATTTACTAAATAAGAATGTAAATTCGAAGAGAATGAGTGATACGTAGACCATAGCTTGACAAACCTCTAGTTAAGTAATAATTATTAATTTCCTAATTGTACCACAGTTTCAAGAACTAAAAATTAACAATAAACAGGCGTAAATAATTAAATATTTAAAATATAGGTGATGTCAGACTCGGGGAAGAGTGATATCATCAAAGCTCCAGAGTTCCACACAGCCACCGCCAACAACCATTTCCTGCGCCGGATTAGGTGGCGCCGTCGCGGACTGTCCATCAAGATACGGAATCTGGTAGAACTTCATATAGTTCTCATACGCCAGGAGCTCTTCATTCACCTTCTGCACTTCATTCTCCGCTACCTTCACCTCCTCCGACTGCGCCGCCGGCCCTATACTACCGATCTACCATTTCCACTCACCTCCTTCTTCACCTTGAGATTGCAGTACGGATACCCATTCTCCAAACCCTTATCCAACCTGTCCCCCGATCCAGAACCGGAAACGTGCTTATTCCTGTTGGGGTTATAATGGTGATCATCTCCCTCGTTGGGAAAGTTGAGTTTGGCCTTTTTCCCTCTGATTTTCCGGGCTTCCTTATCATAGGCTCGAGCGGCTTCTTCAGGTGTGTTGAAGGTGCCGAGCCAAACCCGAGCGCCTTTTCTCGGATCACGAATCTCAGCTGCCCATTTCCCCCACGGTCGCCGCCTTATTCCAGATACAAGGTTTTCCTCTGCTTATTTCCCTTGGCGCCTTCAGATGATTCCTCCCGATCTGTTTGCAAAAATTCCTCAATCAAATTGAAACCCAAAAGGGATAACACAAGAGTCAATAAAAGGAACTCGGATGGCATCATGGAAATTTACCTTTGTGGGTTTGAGATTTTTCCTCAGAGGCAGTGACACAATGACCGGAGAAGCCCGGCCAGATGTCTGCGGAGGTGAGACAGCGGCTCCCATTCGGGGGAATGAAGTCCCCAAGTATTGCACCGCCACACATTCTTCAGATATACTCAAAATTATTATCCGAAAAGTAATCGAGAAAATGGAAACAATTGATGTTAGAGAAATTGGAGAACGGAAATGGGATTATGACCTCTCTCGCTCTGTGGGGAGGGGTTTTGCAGTGTTATATAGAGGAACTAAACGGTCGAGGGGGCAGAGGTGTAGAACAATCTATTTTGTAGTGCTTATCGAAACGCTTTCTAGCCGAAATCATTAGTCTCATAGTCTATGGGGTTCAGTGTATACGTGTTAAGCGTCTATTGTATACATTAAAAAATAATTACTTCATTCCCCTCCAATGTGTCTAATGGACACTTACCACATATACAGTGGATTCTATAAAATAGTGTCTAATGGACATCATAGAAAAATTGAGTCTGATGGTACGCTTATTTGCTTACGTACCTTTCTTATGTATAGTATTAGATCGATGTAGAGGAGACTTGTGGTGGTGCTATAAACAGTGTCACTTGTGCACGCAATTTGTAAGATTCATTTGTTTATTATCAATAGTGTTATGTGTGTTGAAACTAAATGAATTGGTTACATTTTGAATAGTTCTGATATCGTGTTATACGTTTGACGGGATACATATGATGAAAGATTATTAGACAATCCTCATATTGTTTAGAAAAATACAAATGTATATATTATCGTCGCATGCCAAGATTGGTATGCTTGGCTCGTCTTGTAGCAAGGATGACAAATATTGAAACAACAACGATGTGACCTAGTTTGTCTACATTCACAAATTTTGTATTGATTTATTCTTCTTGATTCTCGTAATATATTTTCCTTCATTTTATAGTTTATATTTGTAGAGAGATATATTGTTTCCTTCTATCCGCCATGCATTGTATTATATATTTGAGGAGCATCGACCATTATTATCAATTAAAATGTTCACAATTCATTCCATTCCTTTACATGTGAGTTGTCTTATTACTGTGCCAATAATCTCTCCATGTATATGGTAAGAGATCATTTTCAATACATTGAATACAAAAGATAAAGAGCTGAATGGTAAAAAAAAGTAAAGCTTGGAAAATTAAGAGTCGAACTTGTACCGTTGTTGGACATACAAGTATTAATTATCATTATCTGATAATAATATAGAGGATGAAATATAGTGCTGTACATTGCCTACAACTCATTAACCCTTAAAACCAAAATGCCATGAAAGGGTGAGGAGAGTAGCAAAAAGTAGTGCTTAAAAAAAGGCAAGAAAATTCAATGAATTTTCACAATCTTTTACATATATTATTTTTTTCATTTTTTCAATTGGCACCTATATATATATATGGGTAACTGATGGGAATGGGATGGGATTGATCTATTTACAAGTACCAGGAGGGAGTGGGTTTCCCCTCGTAATAATCTGGGCATTGGTACATGCAGATTCAAGAGGGCCAATAGCACCAGAAGGAGCCAAATCAACGTCTGCAAATTCAACTCCTTCACAAGGAACTGCTTCACTGCAGGCTAGGGATATCGGGATTTTCGAAATTGTGGTTCCCTTGATGTTTATGAAGTGAACGTCGCTTATCTTTACCTTTGATGGCTCGGCTTTCTTCTTGGAGTCGTAATGCTGATCTATTAAGATTGGGTTCTTCACACCATTCATTACGATGTCCTTGTACACTATGCCACTAGCTAGGAATGCCGGGGATGCATGGTATGTTTTTATTCTTGCGCCATTTGTAGTTCCTGTCAGGGTGCAGTTTACAATAGTAATTCCCTTCACGTCGGTCTCGTCAGGACGCTTTCCAAGGCTACCAACACTGCCATACGTACCAAAAAAAACAAATATTGGCATCCTGATTTCTATTATTTCTCGGGCTCTATGAACAAAAAAAAAACAGCTAGAGAAGTTGGAGACGATCAATCACCTGATGCCGTGTCCAGGGCCACAAGTAATTCCAGCGACGAGAATGTTGACGGTGGTGTGACCGATGGAGACGCAATCGTCACCGGTGGCAATGACGGAGTCGGTGAGATTGACATTAGTCGAACTACTTATGTGCATGCCGTCCGTGTTTGGGCTGTCAGCCGGAGCAGTTATGTTGAGGTTGGACACGGTAATGTCGGTACAATCTGTGACCTTGGAATGAAATCCCATGGCATCCACGAAATTCAAGTGATGCATTTGGGCATTCCTTACCTTCTGAATCACAAGGGACTGATCGATCGACACCAAATATATATATACAATGCAAGAAAATATTAATATCGTTTTTTAAGTTTGTGAATGATCATAATATATATATATATGCATGGTTCAATTCAAACAGGAAGGTGGACTTACGTCTGGAAGCAGAGCGCCGTCATTGCCATTCCCAGCATATTGCCAGACGGCTTGTCCTCGGCCGTTGATGGTTCCTCCGCCGGTGATGATGACGTCTTCGAGTGCAGTGATCTTGATCCATACCGGGGTGGTATAAGCACTGACATCTGTCAATGCCAACACATTTCCTTGAATTTCAATAGTGAAAGGCTTTGCAACAGTGCATGGCCCCTGGAAAATAACTTCCCCTACAACAAAATCTCCTGGTGGAATAACAAGCTTCCCTGGTCCCACCGATTTGCATGCCGCATTCCACGCTAGCATAAATGCCTGAGAAAGAAAATTAAATATGGATTCACGTGAAATTGAACATGCACGTATATGATATATTTATATATTAATGCTTAATTACCTGAGTACTGTCAAATAGCCCATCAGGTTTAGCCCCATACTCGGTAACATCAAAAATTGTCTCGCCAATGAGGCCACGGTGAACACTAGCGCTGGGGCGGCTGGACTCCACCCCACTGGTTATAAGCAAGGCTACACTCAAGAGAATGCATGTTTTGATCTGAAATTCTCTTGCTATAACCATTATGTGGCTGGCCTCTATATATATATATATATATATATATATTTGCGAGACAATGTTTTGTTGTTAAGGAAGGATGAGAAGTGTTATTTTACTTATAAATATACAAAGTGCCAATTGCTAATGAATGTGAATAAAACTCGTGTTGTTGGGATGATTTTATACTGTTTTTGAAACCAAAATCTGGTCAGAACTATGTGATGTAGAAGTATTCAACATTGCTTAATTGCATGTGGTTCATCCATTATCCAGGTTAATAGGGGTTTTAATGATGAGGCAAACTTTTTTGGGTTTTTTTATCCATGCAGTATTTGTTACCATTCATTTTCATTCACTTATGTTGAGAGGCATTAATCGAGTTGGGTTGAGGTAATTTATCCATAAAATGCGTAAATATACATAAATGAAAGTAATTTGTATAGTATCCAACCTTGTCGCCATATATAACATGGTGTTTCAAAAGGTATTTTACTTCGTGACAAAAAAGGGGTAAAAGATTAAAATCAGAGTGAAAAATGTTACTGGTGCATGGGCCAAATGTAGTTTATTTAGATAAGATCCTTGGTGCACATCTGAGAGCCCGTTTGGTTAGATTTATAAAATCAATTTATAAAAGGAATTTATAATGATTGAAAATAAGTGGTGGAGATTTAATTGAAGTTTGAAATGTATTGTGATTGTTGAGTAGTCGTCAAATCATAATAGGTGAATTTATAAATGGAAAAAATAAAAAATTCCAAACAATTCCCGAGTGAGATCGCGTTGTGGGCTTGTTTCAAAGGTTGTAATTGGGTCTTTGCCAAATCAACCATGCACTTCCTGAGCCCAAAAAAAAAAAAAATCGTTCTGGTTATTCCACAAAAAAATCTTTGCGAAATTTTCTGTCATGCAAGTTGGCGGGTCGGATTGGTATGTGATTTCGGGACAAATCAGGTCACGGGTCGGGTCCAACTTGACCAATCCCGCCCAGATCAAATTAAAAAATTATTTAAAATAAACAAAATACAAAAAAATAAAAATTGAAAAAAATTTCATAAAGCACAAAGCGGTTGCTAAACGGGGCAAATAACCGCCCGACCCAAGTGGACATGTACGTCGGAGTGAGTCGAGACTAACCCGATCCGAACTCGTCTCGTTGTCATCCGTAACCTAGAGCCACACAACCCTAATAAAAAGTCACAACATCATTCATGGCCACATATTTAAGTTACAATCCACTTCTATCATTATTTTAACATATATAAATGTTGGATAGTTTCTAATTTTGGTTTTCCCTCCAAAAAGTTGGCACCATAAGCTATCTGGTATCATAAGCCATCTGATTTTTTTAATGTTATATTTATTTATTGTTATGTTACTGGAACACGCTTTTAACTAATCTAATACTCATGTGTTTTCTATGCAACAAGAATAGTGTCTTTTTTTTCCAATTGACTGCCTTTATTTTCATTTTTTGTTCAGACATTTCCAAAACAGGCTTCTTCTTTCATAAATCTCATCCCAACTGATTTTGGTAATTCATTTCTTCTCAAACACTTAATATAAATCGAAAACTTGTGTGATAGGGTGCGGATTTAGTTTAAATCTTTTTTTTAATTTATATGATTTAGATCAAGTTTATCGGATGTGAGTTTCCTAATTTTCATATAATTCTTCCTTCTAATGATTTTTCTCAAGTATTTAGATTTATTTTAATTCGTTTGTTTTATTTTCCTTGGCTGAATTAACCTAATCTTTTGGCCGAATGCATGAAATCCTTAATTCTAACAATAATTTGAAATTTCTATCTTCTTATCAGTGGTTAATTTTTAAGCAGTGAAATTGATATATTTTGTAGATTTCCATTTTATTTCAATTTATTGGAATAATATATGTATGATATTTTAATTCGAATCATATGAAATTGTTGTTTTTCCCCGTATTAATTGTCTCCGTGTGTGCCATGTGTTATGTATATAAGTTTCTTTCTAGATTTTATTATATGGAAATTAAATTGGCAAATGGCATTTAAGAAATTCTATATCTTAGTTTCTTAGTTCCCCAAAAAGATTGTATTTTTTGGTTCATTTATTGATATGAGATATTAATTGAGATTGTTTGACATTGTTGAATTTGGATGTACATAGAAAGTTTTGTTGGATGGGAAAACAATAAAGATTTCTATGTCAATGTCTTCCAAAAAATTGATTAAAATGAGAATTGGTGATGATAGGAGATACTAGAGTTGGATTGCCACATATAAACCATTGTGAGTTCTATATGAATATTATTAGTTAGATATATTGACATAATTTGATTTCTCATTCAAAGAATTTTCTTTTTTTGATTTTGTGCCAAAATGAGATGTATGGACTTTTCATTGGTTTTATTATTTGGCCATGTTAAAATAGGCTAGTTTTTTTGTGGTATGAATGGTTGATAAATCGAATGATAGATGATTTAATTTATGGAATGTTTTTCTTTTAGAACTCCCATACTTATTTATGGTTTCTATAATTTTTTTTTTTAATTTCATTTTTGTGTTGAATACAGTTTGTACTTATTCACTGTTATTTGATTGATGATTATGAGAGACTAATTAGTCAGACATATTTTCTTAAATAGTTAAATTATCATTACTGGATCCATCCCTCTATTTCACTACAAGAGCTTTCATTGTTTTCTAAAAGTAATACATTAATTTAGAACAATTTGCGTTATTTTGCTTATGAATGTTAAGTGGTTTGTCTTATCAAGTTCTTCGTCTTTTGACACTAAGTAACACTTTGATCCACTTTGATCAAAGTTCTTTGTCTACTATGTTTTGTGAATAAATATTGAGGTAAGTACTATATTTGCTGAAGTTGATGGTGTAAGTATTGATTACTATTTTAAAGTTGTTCTCATATGTTTTATTCTCTTATGGGTTTAACGATGGCTAATGAGTATAGGTAGACATATATCATTTTATTAGAATGAGTTGGTACTTCTTTATATATCATCATAACATCTTGCTGAGTTTATTTTGTATTGCTCATTTATTTTTTCTTTCTTGCAACCATATGTATATTCGAGTATATGGTGGAATTTGTTTGGCTGAAATGGAAATGATTGGAAAATTTGAGGAAAAAAAAAGAGAGAAAAAAGAAAAAGGAAAAAAGAAGAAAAAGCAGAAGAAGAACAACAAAAAGAAAAAGGAAAAAATAAGAAAAAGAAAAAGAAGAACAAAAAGAAAAAGGAAAAATGAAGAAAAAGAACAAGGAAAAAAAAAGAAGCAAAATGAGAAAAGGAATTCTGTTTTTCGTTGTTTTGTTAGCGGCATTTTAGTATGTACATCTCATTTAGGCCTTGATCAGTTTTTCTTACTACCCATACAGTGGCCATGCACCTCACCCCATAATAGCATTTGAAAATTGACATCATTTTTTGACTTCACTAATTCACTGAATTATTAAACGCACACCCAAGACTACACCCTGAATACTCTCTCTGGATTTTGTTTGGACTAACTTTTTATGCAAATTTTTTCTCCAACTTGAGGTCAATCATTGAATCCATAACAAGATTCAATTCAATCTTTCTATTATGTCCTATGGATACTGCAAATTTGAAAATTTCAACAGTACTGTAAAAGAATATATTCTTTTCTAATGCCCATCTCTAAGGATGGCAACAGGACGGATCGGGGTCGGATTTGGCTTCCCCCGACCCCGCCCCTATTATTTTACCCCACCCGATCCCCGATTAAATCGGGGCAGGGACGGGAAAATCCCCGACCCCTACTCCAAAAAATTTTTTAATTTTTTCAACAATCAAACTTCAAAAAATTCTTTTTTTGTTAATAAATAATATTTCTAAATCTTTAAACTAAAGGAGAAGCTCAAGGACCAAGACAAAATTAGAAATTCATCTCAAAGCCCAAAGAGTCTCCTTTCCACAATTACTTCTACTCAAGCCCACCATATTTATAAGCTACATGAATATTAGCTTTTCACAAAACATCTAATGTGGGACAACAAAAAGGCTAGAGAATATTTTATACTAAAGGAAAGGAGAAAATGGCCAAGACAAATCAATGATTCATCTCAAAGTCAAAGCCCAACAATTCCCCTTTCCACAATCACTTTCACTCAAACCCACTATATTTATAAGCCACATGAATGTTACATTTTCACAAAACATCCAATGTGGGACAATAAAAAGGCTAGAGAATATTTTTAAGCTAAAAAAAAGGAGAAGATGGCCAAGACAAATCAATGATTCGTCTCAAAGTTAAAGCCCAATAATTCCCCTTTCCACAATCACTTCCACTCAAGCCCACCATATTTATAAGCTACAAGCATATTACCTTTTCACAAACTATCCAATGTGAGACAATAAAAGGGCTAAAGAATTCTTTTTCAAGTTGAAAATATTAGTAGCCACTAAACTTCTTAAAAAACAATTATCATTATGTTGTTATTATTTTACATTGATTTTCTAATTTATGATACATATTTATGATATAATATTATAAAGCAGACATAATATTTATGATTTTACACTTATTTTTTGATTTATGATACATATTTCAATTATTTCATAAGTTTAAATTGATTAAAAATTAAAAATAAAGGTAAATGGAATCTCACATCGAAAGTGAAGTTAAATGAAGATAGAATATGATGTATATAAAAATGTGCTAATTGACTCTCAAAATAATAATGTTTGAGACCTAATAAACAAATAATGATTAAGTAATTTTTATACAAATAATAATGTTTTGAGACCTAATAATGTTATACAAAGTAAGTTATTTTTGAATAAATAAAAAATAAAAAAATCGGGTTTCGGGGTGGGGGGAACCAAAACCCGTCTCCGCCCCATTTGTGATTTGGGGCACAACTTTGTGCCCCGTCCCCGCCCGTTTCTAATCGGGGTGGTCCTCATCGAGTTTGGGTTTTCGGGTTAAATGTGTCATCACTACCCATCTCGAGGTTAAATAACACTGATCAGCATTGTGCACTGCTAACTGATCAGATTACAACTCTACCCACAGAATTTTCTCTTGTTTTGAGCTCCCTGCAAAACCCAACATACTCAATCAACCTAGCCCAGATTTCACTCCAAACCGTAACCCTCTCACCCAAGCCACTATCTTGCAGGAAAAAATAGATGGCAGCAAACATAATACCTCAGAAATTAGATATGACCAGAGAATGTGCTTGCTTTGAGGATGAAAATTACAAATGCTTTCCTAATGAAAATTTGGGAGAAATTGCACAGGATTTGCATCTTTTTTTTTTTTTTTTTTGACTCCGTCTCCATTCTGCCAAGGAAATCAGGGAAAGAAAACTGGTAAATGATCACATTCAAAAAACACGAGAAGACACATTGTGAAATTCACAGATTACTTTGCGACAAAAACACATGGAAATCTGGATGAAGGTACGGCAACTGCTAATGGTGATGGTGAAGGAAGCAACGATTAATTTTGGAAGAGGAAGGCAACAAAACGCTGAGATCGCCTACTGATTTTGGAGCCTTCGTGTCGGATCAAAATTTTGTTTTGTGTCTCTTTGTTGGGAGTGTGTGTTGTTTTTCTTCAGGGCTAAATAAGTTTCGGCCTTGTGGATTTCTTTGTGTCGGCCCACTTGAGTCTAAAGCCTGTTTTTGGGTTCAGGACTTTGGGTTTTTTTGTTAAAAAAAAAAAATTGGGTTACCGTCCATAGGAAGGCAAATAGGGTTGCCCCATTTGTATGGAGGGATCGTCCCCTTGACTGTATCGTCCAAAAGTTTTGGACTTTGATTGCAAAATATATATATATATATGTCAAAAAAAAATGTATATTCAAGTAGATGTCATAAAAATTTCACCATATTTTGATTTGATTGTTGGTTTCTGATAGTGATTTTTTGTGTTTCTGTTAGATTATTATTTGGACGTTTGGATGAAGTTCAATATATTTCTTAGAATTTGATGGCCGTAGGCATTGGTCTCTGAATATACAAGGCAGTGTTAGAAATTTTGATGGGAATTTTTCTTCTAATGGTTATATCATATATACAATTGTTGCTTTTGACAATTTCTAATATTTAGCTATATAGAATTATATTTATCTAATAGTTTTTATTTTTCATTCATGTTTTGTTTGTTGATGGAATTTTAATATTTACCTATACGCATATAGATGATGTAATATTTAATTCATATGAGAGTTGATTTTTAATATTGATATTTTTTTATATTTAAAAAATCTGTCTGTTATCTCATACAATGCATGAGTTTAAAACTAGTTTTACATAAAGTCAGAGAACCACCACATGATGGCGCACTGTTTCAAGAATCAAGACACATCATTACATAATATATTGTTCTGCTTTGTCAAAATCGGGTGACAAGTTGGCTGAAAATTCTAATTAATCCTAATATATAATTACCCGGCACATGATAAAACTATGCTAAAAATGTCGTATGCTTGCTGCAAAAATTAAAAAAAGAAAGAAAAAAAATCGTATGGTTTAGACAATAATCATGTCCGGTCTTAGGTGTAGAAAATTGGGCATCCGTGGGGCGAAAAAAAATAATTGATGTTACATTTAAAACTCACACATTACTCGAATGGTTGACTATAATGTGATTGGCAATCAGTATATAAATATATAAAGCGTGACAGTAATGTTCAAGCACGTCTTAAAAGTGTTATTACAATATTTCCTACCTCATATTACATGTATTGATACACGCTACATGAATTTGAAATACATATAGTGTGTATCAATGTATGTCATATGGGGTAAGAGGTGCTGTAATAGCATTTCTGAGAGGTGCTTAAAGATTTTTATAAAACGTGATATAATTTATAAATTATTTCTTAACATTATTTTATTAATTTAAAAAAATTAAAATTACAACTACTCAATTATATGTTTGACTTATTTTAAAGCAGTGAGATTTGTTTTACATTAACAACACATTCTCCTAAAAAATTAATAATTACTGTCAAAAATCAAGATATGTATCCCAAGACCAAGCTCATCTCAGATGATATTGTTTATCAAGATTTTTTTTTTTTTTTTTTGAGAAAGTTTATCAACTTTTTTTTTTTTGAGAAAGTTTATCAAGATCATCATCGTGAAAACGAGATTCACGTGATTTGTCCACAACTATAGTTAGCCCTCCATGTATATATGATCAAGACTCTGCTATAAATCTACCACATCTTTTATCCGCTCTACATTTACCTTCATTGAATTGTTTATGTATTCTGATAATTTCACAATAATTTTTTTTTATTTTTCACGATATATAAATAATTTAATAGA
>CAVNYN010226587.1:0-14376 GCA_963692815.1 Nyctanthes arbor-tristis
GTTTAGATTTGTTAGCCATTTTCCCCACTGCACCAATTCATAAATTAGCCAAAATTCCTTATAATTTAAGCTTTTAGATACAATGGTTAGTGATCATAATATATGTTGAACTCACAGCATCATGTAATTGTTGGTTAACGTCTATGCCGATCGAAGCTTGTGTATCCATTGCTATTTGGCGTAAGCTTTCCAACAAAATAGTAACAAGTATCCTTTGTCTGATATTATCTCTGCTCAAAATTGGAAGAAACCCATAACTCAGAATTCTACCCAGTATTGTACTTTACAGCATCATAAGAGGGAAAATTTCAAATAATACACAACATGATAATAATAATAACAACAACAACAACAACAGCAGCAACAATAATAATAAGTGCGTGTACCCTTTTCTGCTCCCGCTATTGATGTTATTTCTGAATTTGACCTTTTGCACCGTGGACGTAACTTCTTTCTTGAAGTAGCTTGAAATCATGTTACAAACAATTTGGGATTTAGCCCAGGCAAATCTTTCATGTGATCTCTCCAGTTCAATTATGCTTGCAGTGGCCAAGAAGTAAGCATGTAGAAGGTCTTTTTTGCTTATCCCAAACTCATGAAGACGAAAATTATCGTACCATCTGGGAAAGTACGAACTCGAAGTTAGGCAAGTTCAATTAAAACATAATTTTGCTGCCATGAAAATTGTGTTTGCACTTACAGTTGCATATGATCCCATTCAATCTGCTGTTGTGCCTGACATCTATTGTAATCTAGTTTTGCAAGCTGAATATATGCGTCGTTGTTGATTTCTGGCATCCTATATCAAGAAAAATTACACATCTTAGTCATATTTCATGTCCAATTTTGAATATGATAGGTCTAGCTAGGAAACTATTTAATATATTACTCCCTTTTAAAAAAAAAATGGAAAGAAACAAAATATCTATTGTCTGTATATTTATGAACATGCTAGGTGCTTGTTGTGCCCTAGCTAGCTATCGTAAAAGTTTCTAATACTCCATAATACTAAAGATACAAATAAATGCAAGACAAATATATATAGGCCCAAATTAAATAATAAAATGGATTACATCCACTTGTCAGTTCTCCATTTACCTAGAGTACTGAGTCAATAATCATGGGAGTAGTTTTTTTATCACTAAAGGAGTGAAAACCGAACCTGTATAATGACTTGCCAATCCATACATCATCAACCCCATAATTTTCCATGTATAACCTTGTTTCAACACGAGGTAGATTGGCATACCATGGGATATTCAATCCAGTTTTAATCTGTCAAACAATTTTTTTTGTATAAGAAAGTATTAACAAAAAAAAAAAGGGAAAGAAAGAAAAAGGGAAAGAAAATGTGTGCGCAAAAGTCGGATACCTCATTAGGAAAATGTTTCGATATTAGCCATTTGTCTAGAAGTTGATTGCTAGCAAGCTTTTCCTGTAAAAATGTGTAAGTAAATTCTCTGGCTTCTTCAAGAATTTTTTCTCCTGGGAACAATACTTGTGAAGCCCTATACAGATTAAATAATGGAGAAGGAGACTCAAATGCTTGACCGCTGTAGCACATAAATTTGTTATCCATCTTGAAGTTCTCCAAAACACCTGTAAAGAGACAATATTAACCATCATTGTAACGGTCGACATCAATTTGTTATAATAATGGAATCAATATGGACTACTAAAAATAATTAACAAATATTTCTGTGCTTGGTTTTTATGCCGTACTTGGAGTGACATTATATCCATGCAATCTTAGTAGTCTGAATCCCATAGATGTACAATCAATATCGACAAAGTCAGATTGTCTTGCGCTGAAGACTCCCTTTTCTGCCCAATACCTGCACATTATCATGTTCATTAAAGTCCCAACTTGTAATAAATTAATAGGCTACTGGTCCTCGTCTTATCTACTTAATTAGTTAACAATTTTCTAGTTAATGTTACCTATGGATGTAATCTAAACAATCCTTAATCTCTGTCCTGAAGAAGCGGGAAATTCCAAGGCGCTCCAAACGATCGACCCCCCAGAGTCGTGCAAAAATATCAACGGGATATACTGGCGGAGCTGGGGGAAAAAACATAGTAAAAGTTTACAACACAGGTACAATTTCATTAATTTTATGCGTCAATATTCAATTTTACCACATCATAATTCTGGTGATTCCTGTTCCATAGCCAGACTAAGTGTAACATATCTCATATTTGGCAACATATATAAGAGCATCTTACCTCCTCCATTAAATTTTTGGACAACATAGCTGATAAATTCGAGGCAATCCTTGTCGTTTGTTTCCATAACTGCAAAGGCAGTTGCCGATGGAGAAGTTATGAAGGTTCCTTTCGGCGTCTGCAGTTTGAGGATCTTGTCCCACTCCAAGTCAATCTCTAGTCCTTCCAAGTTGTGGAGCAAACATGTTGGTACATTGTGTACGACGTCCTTAGGCACCCTAGAGAGACATATATCATATATAGTCCATCTTAACTATTTTTCTTCGTTAATGCTCTTGATTAGGATACAAGAATTACGTACCTTGATAGTTTTCGATCCCTTGCAGCAAAAATCTCTTTTAGTACCGGAGCATCATATGGTAAAGCATCAATGCCTAAATCTCTGGCTCTTTGGAGAAGGGCAGGAAATATGAGCTCAAATCCGCAGGTCATTTCCTCAGCATTTGAAGTTTCAAGTTCCCGAAAGTTATTTTTAATATATGATATACCTAAACCGAACAACAACATATTGATCAATCTCACCATATCGTTAATGTTTATTCGGCCTTACCTTCCAAATTAGCCAAACAATAATAGTTATATATGTTTACACACCTTTCTCACTCTTGTCATGCTGAATATCCCATGTTTTCAATGCTACTACACATCCTAGAGTATTGATTAGCCGATCATAGGCCAAATAGTAATCCTCATCACCCCACGAACCATCCTCGAGTTGATTTTGGGCAATCCACTCCAAACTCATAGGGAATTGGGGAGCATTTCTTCCTTTTAGATCTTTAATGAGCGCAATGAATGCAGTATCATATGGGGAGACAGTTATTCGTCCGTCATCCATGGAACTCAACAACTTTTTAATGTAGTCAATATGAACGTCCCTCTCGTTTACCTTTCCGAAAAAAGGTAATTGTAAATTTGTCCACATTTAAAAATCATTTTGCTCATTCGAAATTAATGGCAAGGAAAAAATGATTAAAGACTGAAAGTTTTGTGTTGTAAGTGGCAAAATTGACACGTTCGATCATTAATTAAATTTACTCTTCAACACTTACCACAATCTCAGCCGCCTCCTCGGCATCTTTTTCACAAACTTGGGACACATCCTGCTGGCTAACTGTAATAACACTTCATTAGTCACACATATGAAAGACCTACTAACACATGTTTAGGGCAAAATTTAAAAAAATAAATAAATAAAAATAAAGAGAGAAAAAAAGGAAAAAAAAAAAAAGTTCTCCCTCGCTTATACCTTGACTTCCATAGTGTGTTGCTTTCTTGCCACAAGTGCGGTACTCGAATGGTATATCCTTACACCCATTCAGCCCTATTCCTAAATTATAAAACCTCTTGTGAGTACGTACCATTCTAAATGTAACAATGGAATTTGGCAGGAACCCCATATTAGTATATAAAAAGGTCCGTTTGGAAACCATAAAATCCAATTATAACTGAAATTAGATTTATTTCATGTAAGAGTATAGAAAGGTGACATATATGTATATTGACAAAACACAGCTCAACTTCTTTTCAAAAAATTTATTAACGAGTAAATATCGTCATCCGAGCCAAACATGCTCTAAAAAAAAAAAAAAATCAAAAGACAGTCTTCTAATCAGTAATTAATTAGGGCAATTCCAACATATATATGAGTCAACTAACTTAGGACTCACTATAATTAGAACGCAGAATCAATGGGCTTTTCTGTCTTGCTGATGACCATGATTTGTAACCAACAACAGGAGAGAAGTCAAATCTTAGAAAGACAATGGCATGCATTCTTTATCTCTCTAGAAATGGAGAAGTCTAAGAGTGTGTGTGTGTGCGGGGGGGGGGGAGAGAGAGAGAGAGAGAACAATTAGTGAGTATATGAGATACAGTATAAAATGATGGCTACAAAGGGCTCCCCCCATGTATATTTATAATAATATGTCAACATAAATATTAGATGACGTTGCTAACATAATTTTTTCCTGGAAAAGGAAGTGCAAACTGGTCTGCACGCGTGGAAAATAATTTTTTCCTAATTTATATGCTCTAGTTTTAGTATATTAATTTCTAATGACTATGTGGTGATGTCAGTGGTATACATATAGTTATAAATAAAAAGTTTATTTTTCTTTTTTTTCCCTGTTAATTAGCCCCTAATTGGAAAAAATTGCCCAGTGGCACTAATTTGTAACTTCACATCAAGCGATACATATTTTATAAGACCACAAACGGAAGCTAATGTATCTATAATGCATAAAAAATGCCGCTTCTCAATCATTTAACAGAACAGTTTTGTGTTAACTACTTCATCATTTTTTTTTTGTTTCGGATCATGACTCATGAGTGATCATTTTTTTTCTTTCATTTTTTTTCCTGGAGTTTGTTGAATCATGCAAGTTCATTAAATTTTTTAATAGAATGTTCAACATTGGACGACTAGAATTTTTTGATACTGATTTGCTTACTTGTATGAATTAGACTTCGAATCTTGACTTGAACTAATAAAAAAATATTAATTTGTTGAAAGAAAATTGATAGCTTACGAAACTGGGTTTGAATTGTATTAGGTCGGGACAAGTTTGTACATATTTCTTTGATTCCATACGTGCATTTTAGTTCTCGATTTTTTTTTTTCTTTGGAAAAATCTAGCAGTTCCTTAGTTGGTTTCATTAGTAGGTTGTAAACAGTACTGTTTAGTCGCCAGAATTTTCCCCCAAAAAAAGGGGTAAAAAAAGAAAAGAAAAAGACTATTGTTCAGTTGCATCGATTACGGCATGACTTGTTTTCATTTCCCTCTTGTTTTGATTTCTGCTGTACTCTATTTAGACGAAAGTGATGAATAAAATTCTTTCTTTAAAAAATAAATAATAATAATTTTAATTGAGTTGCCTCTAAATTTGTATATCTAATTGAGATTGGATATTAATATTGGCAATTCACAACATACTTTTCAACCATATATACTTTTTTAGATTTTTTAGAATGAACGTCTTTAATCTTTCCTAACTGTTAATTACATTTAAAGTCCACAATTTTTATTGCCTTTTTATCCTTAATCTATGATTAATTATTATCACATTTTGTTCTAGTAACAACTTCTTTCTAAAATTTCATTGTAAAAGGCCCTATATATATATATATAATTCATGAAGAAACAATGGGAGACTATACATTATCCTCACTTTAAATTAAATTAAATAAACTTTTAAACGAAAAAAGGTCACTAATAGAAAAAGTTATGTGACCATGGAGACAACCCAATTGTAAGGCATATATATCTTTTTGGGGACTTCACCTATGTTTAAGTCACATCCTCCTGATCGACTTCTCCCCTCCATTTGTAATTTTTTAAAAAAAACTGCTGAATAATAGAAGTTTAAGGATATAATTGCAACCAAAAATGGCTTTTCTTTTATAAATAAATAAATAAATATATATATGTACACACACATATATATCGAAAATAATATAGTGCATGATATATGTGCCTTATAAAAAAATATATATATATATATATATATATATATAGTGTGACTATATTTTTCCTTTTTTCGTTAACAAGTAGGGTAAAATACCATCTCTCTCTTACATCTATGCATACACTCATATGTACATAATATATTTATTTATCCTGACTTGAATTTCAGTCTATGGAATTTAATTATCATCTCACTATCTATCATGACATCTATTTGTATAGTCATTTGTACAATATATATATATATATATATATATATATATATAGTCTCAAGTTGTTTGGTAAAATCAGTAATTTCTAATAAATCCAGCAACCTAGTTAGACTTATTTTAGCAAATCAAACAAAGATGCTCTTGAAATCAATGAATCCTAATTTTGTCGAGCGAACCAGACAAAAAAAAAATCTATCTGTGGAGAGGAGCGGGTCTATGGACCTTAAATTCAAATGCGGTCGCTATAATATTGAATAAATTGGCATCAAATTGGAAAAATTGACTAAATCAATTCAAGGAACATTTGGATAGTCAAGTAACGAAGAAAAAAAATTAAAAAAAAAGGGATAAACAAAAATTCCAAGATAACGTTTACTGACTATTGGTAGTTACATTATTGCACTATACAAATGAATAAACAAAAATCCGACATCTCTTTTGTTCTTTGGCGAAAGTCTTTTATAATTGATATAATGACTATTTGTAGTTACATTATGGCACTAACAAAAATTCTAGGGGACATGAAAATGGGACCTTATGAAGTGACATTCTCGCATGACACAAATTCATTGGATGACAAAAAAGTAGCCATGCAATAATCACCTAATTAATTTGTGCCATGTAAGAATATCACTTAATAACGTCATTTCTTTCATGTCTCTCTAGAATTACTATAGTGCCAATCATTTAAGTGGAAGCAGCTCTATTAATTGACAACTATGTACTAATACAGGCTAGTTACCTTTTTAGTGGTTCTTTTAGAAAGTAAGGCAATAGATAGCGTCATAAAGTACAATTTGGCTAGTGCTTAAAAATTTTCAGTCAACGTAAAAAAAGAGTTCCGCTATTTGTAAGTAATGATTCATGCAATATTTTATAAAATAGGATAAATTTATCGTTTTATCCTTAAATAATTTTCCCCAATTATATAAGATATAGGGGTAAGATTGTAAAAAATTACCTGAATAATTATCTACAAATAATATTTTCTTAAACACAAATGTAAAAGAGTCAACCGCATGCTACTTAGTCAATGTTTGGAATCTTGATTTTAGTAATAACGATATCCTCTTTTACTTTTCAAAAAAATTTTGGATGGGTAGGAATTTAATTGTTTGAAATGCGTGGTGAAAAGTGGAGAAATGTTTTAGGAAAGTATGAAAAAATAACTCCTTTTGTCCCACAAAAATGTGGACTACCATTACCTCTATATATCCATTCAAAATTATAGCCCATTTTCATTAGTTAATTTCTTAGTTTTCTAAGAGTAAGATTAATATACAGGAAAAACTCAAATCTAAGTCCCCCAGAACTCAAAATAATGTGTAATAATTGGGGTGTAAAATCCTAAATTTTGGGGTGGAGATGAGTAAATCATCGGGTGCTAAATTCATTAGTACTTCCCCCTTTTTTATCCCACAACTAAAAGTTCAAACCAATCAAATTAAAACACATGTGTAACTTTGTGCAACTTTTTTTCTTTTCTTTTCTTTTTTTTTTTGGGGTAAAACACGTGTGCAATTGAAGTGTTTTATAAAGTACACTGTTAAATAGGAAAGAAAAAAAAATGTGAAAGAAACCTGCTGCCTCCTTTCCAAAATGAATAATTCTATTTAAACAAAAGTAAGGATAAAGAGTGGGACAAATAGACATATAACCCATGTGATTGTCATTGATTTAAATGTAATGTGATATGTTGAAAAATAAGATCATATCATGTGTCAATTTTATTTAACTTTTTGTATCCTCTTTTGTTCAAATAGTATTACTCAACTTCCAATATATATAATTACGGAGCAAAGAGGCAGATAGAGCATAGATTTTACAACGAGTGCGTTTAAAAAGACAACATATTTGAGCTATATGTCAATTACTAATTTAGTTTTGTTTTCTATAATTTTTAATATAACAAACGAAACAAGCGTGTATATATGTTCAAATATTATTTTAATGCAATAGAGGTTGTTCTCTGTTAAGTATAATTGTTTTCTTCATATTTTATTGCCTATTATTCGTAACAATAAAAAGACGAAAGAGATTAGTGGAAATTAATCAGTTTTGGTTTTGGGTCAGCTATTATAAATGCTATGTTTGTCCTTTGCCCATATACTCCACAGGGCTAATTAGTGGCTGTAGTGATGTGCAATTTTGTCGGCCCTCATGGTTCAGGTCAAAACACGTTGCTAGAATTTTAGCCCTCGGGAAAGGTGCGTAACAAAGAAAGGTCAAATAGTTTGGGTTCATGTATTTTTCCGCAATGGTCCCTACTCGTATTGTTGTCGGTGATTTTATCATCACACGCCTTTTATCTTTGGGCTCATCTAAAACTGTTTAATTTCAAGGACTCTCATTTGTCTTGTCATTGTTATTCAAATGGCGTGCACAACTCATAATTGCTCTTGACCAATCTCTTCGAACATTTCCACCAATCTCTTTTGAAGGGATGGATAGCATACAAAAATGTCATTTTGACTGCTATATATGGTTGCTAAACAAAGTGATGGGACAAGTCTAGTCGAGTCTTAACTGCTTATTCAAAACTTATCTTTGTAACTTGTTGAAGAAAGAAACATACTAAATTAAACTTGTAACACATTTAACGTAATAATAAATGAATTGCTGCCTACTTATAACGAATACCCAAGCAATTTAAGTACTGAATATTTGAGAAAATAATTAATGATCATTTTCACATATATATCCAGCCATCGAAATCACGGTTAAAATAATACTATAATAGATAGAGTGTGACGCATAAAAATTGACACTTCAAAAGAGCTGGGGCCCACTATTCCTCAAGGGATCAAATCCGGGAGAATTTTTTAAATAATAATAATAATAATTGTAGTAAATCAAAGAGTAGTGTCGTGCATATGTTACGGAATGCGACGCGGTAGCCAATGCACTGTAAGTCTACGACTTTGCTATTAAATTTTTATTTAATCCCTAGTTCTTTAACTAATAATTTATTGAAACCCTAATTTTGTCATAATAATAATTCATTAAGAACATTCCCCGTTAATGGTTATATGTAAGTCGTTAGTCAAGAGTCAGGTATTAAATATTAAATTTTTTTACTATATAAATGGGGAAAGGTTTGAATAAAACGTCTGTCTTAGCAACTAATTTGTATGAGTTATTATTAGTCCAATGGAAAAAATATATTTAAGGAGTGTATTTAATTAAGATATTAGAACATCTTCAGTAGACTCTTTACATTTAAAGAGTTTTTTTCTGCATTTTAAAGATATCAATAAATTTAGAGAGTATAATTTTCTAATAACTAGTTTTCTGCACCCGTGTGTTGCACGGCCAAGTTTTGTTAAAACATAGATGGTAAGATTATCTTACGTTTTAAATATTAAAAAGATGGCAATCAATATAGTAACAACACAAATCACAAAGTATTTTTAGTGCATTTTAATTACAAATTATGTAAAATTTTTTATAAACAATATTTTTTGTTACATTAGTAGAATACCGCTAAAATGGAAGATATGCTAATAACATAGTAAAAGATAACTCCTTGACGAACTCCATTTTATCAATAATTTCTTGTGTTGGAAAAATAGGTATTTTGAATGTAACTTTGAGTGATATCTGATTCTTAAATTTGAGATATAAATTCATATTTGTGTTCTCCTTATTGAGAGCTTCGAAAACATATGTTTATTTGCCCAAAATGGTAATTGGGTGAATGAGAAATTAAGTCTCAAAGTTTGTCATAAGAAATGGGTTTAAATGTTGGGAAAATCTTGTCCCACATTGAAAGGATTGTAATCTAATGACTTAGTTAAATATGTTTACATATTTGTAATATGTAAAATGTGTAGCTGAGAGGCTCTCTCTTGCTCGAGTGCCCGCAGGGAGGATGCAAATTACGGATCAGAAATACCCTTCAGACCATTGAACTTGTGTGCAAGCGCGACCTGCGTACACAAATGTCGGACCATAACTAGGCGCCTAATCTGATTGAGTTTTGCTAAAATAAGCTACGAAATTTTTAACACTTAAACCATGTGCCGAAATGTGAAGAGTTAGGACTATTGATGTTTTTATCATTCAACTCTATTGAATTCACATTTATTTTTTGGCTTTTGACATGCCTTTGTTTGCCTATATAAAGGACCAATTTCTGGCCTTTTGAGACAAGACGAATTTTCTACAATTTCTTACCATACGTTTCCTTATCGTGATACTATTCGGGCACGTTTTCAGTTCCCCTAGGTAGGAAATTCGTTGCTCTGTTCCAGCAGTTTTTCTCCAAGTCTCGACCATTATATCTTGGGAAATAGAGTCCACATATTGGAGACGAATCTGCTTTAAGGAAACTGTGTTAAACACAGGCCTCGGTTTTCCTGTTTACATTCTGTTCACGTTTTGTTTCTAACAAAGGGTTTTGTTTACATTCTATTCATGTTCTATTTACATTCTATTTCTAACAAAGGGTTTTGTTTACATTCTGTTCACGTTCTGTTTATGTTCTATTTCTAACAGAGATTTCTGTTTACGTTCTATGTTCCTAATAGAGGTTTCTATTAACGTTTCTATTTCTAACAGAGGTTTTTGTTAACTTTCTATTTACCTTCTAATTCTAACAGTCTTAAAATAGATTCGTTATTTTTGCTTACTGTTTTGTCACATAAACTGATTTGGATAGTTTTGTTTCAATTGTTAGGGCTTCGGATTCAAATGTGGTTGATACGAACCAAACTGGAGCTGGTGCACAAGTGATCCCGGCTGTGCCTCGAGTGCCAATTTTGGCTGTGACTCAGGCTGCTCCAACTGTTTCTGTTCCGGTTAATTATGGGGAAGAACCAGAAAAGTTCAATGGCTTGAACTTTAGGAAGTGGTGGCAGCATGAAATGTTCTTCTATCTGACCACCTTGAATCTTGCAGGATTCTTGACTGAAGATGCTCCTAAACTTGAAGAAGGTCAAAGAGATATTCAAGCAGTGAGTGTAGTTGATGCTTTGAAACATTCTGATTTCCTTTGCCTGAATTATATAATGAACAGCTTGGCTGATTCGCTATACAATGTGTATAGTGCAAAGTAAAAGGCAAAGGAATTGTGGGAGTCTCTTGAACGGAAATACAAGACCGAGGATGTAGGAGCCAAGAAATTTATTGTTGGCCAATTCTTGGACTATAAAATGGTGGATTCTAAAACCGTGATCAGTTAAGTTCAAGAGCTTCAAGTTATCTTGCATGACATCCATGCCAAAGGAATGTTATTAATTGAAACTTTCCAAGTGGCTGCTATTATTGAGAAGCTACCTCCAGCTTGGAAAGATTTCAAGAATTATCTAAAGCACAAACGGAAGGAGATGGGTGTTGAAGACCTCATTTTTAGACTTCAAATTGAAGAAGAAAATAAGGTCAAAGAACGTGGATTTACTCCAGTTGAACCAGCTCGGGCCAACATTGTGGAGCATGGTCACAGTTCTAGGCCAAACCGAAACAAATCTGGCAAAGGCAAGAACGGGATAGAATTTCTAAAACGAAATTCAGAGGAACTTGCTACAATTGTGACAAGCCTGGTCACAAAGCTGCTGAATGTAGACTACTAAAAAGGGGTAACCAAAAGGAGGCAAACATGATTGATGGCATTGCACAAGATGTGTCTAAAATGAGTCTTGTAGCTGTGGTCTCCAAGGTGAACTTTGTTGGTTCAAATCCCAGAGAATGGTGGATAAACACAGGTGCTACAAGACATGTCTGTTTCGACAAAGAACTGTTTAGTTCTTTTGAAGTTATTGAAAATGGTGAAAAATTGTTTATGGGAAATTCTACCACTTTCGAGGTCAAAGGGATTGGAAAAGTGGTTCTCAAGATGACTTCTGGCAAAGAATTGATTTTGACCAATGTGTTGTATGTGCCAAAAATTTGCAAGAATTTGGTGTCTGGTTATTTGCTCAAAGAGAATGGCTTTCGTATAGTGTTTGAGTCTGATAAAGTTATTCGATCTAAGAGCGGAATGTTTATTGGCAAAGAGTATGCATGTGATGGGTTTTTTGAGTTCAATGTAATGACTATCAAGCCAAAAATGAATAAAACAAATGTCTCTTCTGTTTATTTGCTTGAGTCATCTAATTTATGGTATGGCAGGCTAGGACATATGAATTATGACACAATCTATCACCTAATTAACTTGAATTGCATACCGAAATTCCATATTGATTCAAATCATAAGTGCCAAACATGTGTTGAAGCGAAACTGACAAGGACATCTTTCCAAACAATTGAAAGAAACACAGAACCACTTGATTTAATTCACACCGTTGTGCGTTACTTAAAATTTGTCCAAACAAAAGGTGGCAATAAGTATTTCATCACTTTTATTGATGATAGCACAAAATATTGTTTTGTGTATTTGCTTCAAAGCAAAGATGAAGCTATAGAGAAATTCGTTTTCTATAAAAATGAAGTTGAAAATCAACTTAATAAGAAAATTAAGGTGTCGTGAAGTGACCAGGGTGGTGAGTATAAATCACCATTTGTTGAAATATGTGCTCAACATGAAATTAAACATGAGTTCACTATACCTTACACACCATAACAGAATGGCGTTGCAGAATGGAAAAATCGTACTTTAAAGGAAATGATGAATGCAATGCTAATAAGTTTCGGGTTGCCACAAAATATGTGGGATGAAGCTGTTTTGTCAGCTAATTACCTTTCGAACAAGATACCTCGCAAGAAGCAAGAGAAAAGTCTATATGAATTATGGAATGGTAGACAACCTTCTTTCAAATATTTACGACTGTTGGAGTGTCTAGCTAAGGTTGTTGTGCCTGCACCAAAGAAGGTGAAAATATGTCCAAAAACAGTTGATTGCATCTTCATTGGCTATGCACATAACAATAGTACATATAGATTTCTTGTGCATGAGTCAAAGATCCCAGACATACACAAAAATACAATAATGGAATCGAGGAATGCTTCATTCTTCAAACATACATTTCCATGTCGGTCAAAGAAAGAAGCAAACTCTTCCAAAAAAGTTCATGATACTATGGATGATAGTCATGAACAAGGAAATGAAGAAAATATTGAAGAGGTTGAACCTAGGCGTAGTAAAAGGGTAAGGACTGAAAAGTCGTTTTGTCTAGATTTTCTAACATACATATTGGAAAGTGAACCTCAAAACTACCAAGAAGCAGTAACCTCTACAGAAGGTCCTCAGTGGAAAGAGGCAATTCAGAGTGAAATTGATTCCATCTTGCAAAATCATACATGGGAACTGGTGGACCTTCCTCCAGATTGTAAACCCCTAGGACACATATGGATATTTAAAAAGAAAATAAAAACAGATGGAACAACCGATAAGTATAAGGCCATACTTGTGATTAAAGGTTACAAATAATGGAAAGGCCTTGATTGCTTTGACACATATTCTCCAGTAACAAGGATAACATCTGTCAGAACAATTCTAACTATCACAACATTGCGAAAGCTCAAAGTACATCAAATGGATGTAAAGACTGCCTTTCTAAAATAGTGATTTAGAATAGGAAATTTACATGGAACAACCTAAAGGATTCAAAGCTCTGGGGCAGGAATACAAGGTGTGTAAGCTGGTGAAGTCATTGTATGACTTGAAACAAGCACCAAAACAATGGCATGAAAAGTTTGATAATGTTATAGTGGAGTATGGATTTAAAATCAATGAATGTGACAAGTGTATCTATATGAAAGATACGGAAAATGGCTATATTATTTTGTGTCTTTATGTAGATGATATACTCATTGTTGATACAATCATAAAATGATTAAATCCACTAAAAGCATATTAAAGTCACAGTTTGACATGAAAGATATGGGGTTGGCTGATGTGATTCTTGGAGTTAAAACTTCAAGAATACCTGATGGACTTGTGTTGATTCAGTCACACTATATGGCCAATTTTCTTGGAAAATTTAACAAAGATGATTTAGGAAAGCCAGAACCTCGATAGATACAAGTCAGCATCTATCAAAGAATAAAGGTAAGGGTATCTCACAAGTTGAATATTCCAGGATCATTGGAAGTCTTATGTACTTGATAAGTTGTACAAGACCAGATATAGCTTACGCAGTTAGTAGGCTAAGTAGGTATACAAGTAATCCTGGAACTGACCATTGGAAAGCAATCGTAAGAGTACTAAGGTACTTGAGATATACTCGTGACTACAGGCTACACTATACCATATATCTGGCTGTTGTTGAAGGACATAGTGATACTAACTGGATATCTAATATAAAAGAGTCAAAATCTACAAGTGGATTTGTGTTTACTTTAGGAGGCGCAGCTCTATCGTAGAAATCCTCTAAACAAATAGTTATAGCCAGGTCTACTATGAAGTCTGAGTTTATTGCTTTAGACAAGTGTGGTGAAGAAGCAGAATAGCTACGGCATTTTATAGAGGATGAGATCGGAAGAGCGTCGTGTAGGCCAAAACCTATGCCTGCTATCTGTATACATTGTGACAG
>CAVNYN010226601.1:0-48981 GCA_963692815.1 Nyctanthes arbor-tristis
TTGATCCTCTTTATAATTTCAATTTATAATTTCACCTACCATGATTTGACTATTGATTTGACAACTACTCAATAATCACCACACATTTCAAATTTCAATTAAATCTCCACCACTCATTTCACCAACTTATAAATTCTCTTTATAAGTCAAATTTATAAAGAGAATCAAACATCCTCCAAATCTGAAGCCAAACCACCATTTGTGGATTAGGTGTTCATCCAAGCTCAAACCAAACTACCTCTAATTTGGTTGGGTTGGTTTTTTAGCGGTGTAGGCAATTTTGAGTTGTTTGGGTTTCAATTTTTCCGAGAGATAATTACCCTTCTTTCAGATCGGCTCTCAATTATATATTTCTAATTGATTGTAAATTGTAAAAATACCATTATTTTTTTCTTTCATTTCTTATTATTATTTAGGAAATTTACGAAATACACCATATATATTTATAGTGTATTTGAAATTTGTATACCGTGTTTTTTAAAATAACAATTTACACCATAAATTTCATTTAGTATTAAAAAAATATACTTTTTATTGAAAAAATAAAAATTACTACTTTAGAGGAAATTTCCATTATTTATGATTAACAAATCACACCTCATATATTATATTTTATAACAATTTACATACCATTTAGAAAATACACATATAATTTATTTTTTTAATTTTAGTTTATAAAGTAGGAGAAAATATGAATCACTCCTTAAACTTCAATAAATATGTTTTTCTTAATGTATAAAAAATAAGAAAATTAAAGGAGTAAAATTATTTGTTATAAAAATGTAAATATTCTCAGCACGAATGATTATAACGACAACTCTTTGTTCTCAATTTTCTTATTATAATTCAATTATCATATATAGTTAGTTTTGAAAAATTATTATAGAATGTATTAGTGGGAAAGAAACAAAATTTTACAAAAGAATTGTTAATTTAGTATATTTTGAAGAATAATAAAATGGTATGTAAAGTATCTTATATAACATAATATATGAGATGTGATTTATTTGTCATAAAAGGGTATTTTGTCAAAATAAATAATTTTAAATAAATAATTTTTTAAAAACAAGTTATCAAAACGTTCGTTGCAACGTTTTATTATAAGATATATAATAATAATAATAATGTAATATCCAAAAGCTTAGTACAATAAAATAATTAATTTGGACCATTTGGTTTCTATGCTTATTCATATTATTTAAATATATTTAAATTTATAGTATGATTATTGCATCCAATAAAAAGGTTTATAATCATTTATGATTTCTTATAAAGTATTATTTAAACAATACATGTATAAAATATTACTTTTAACATATGGCCTATGCTTGCTTTGTATTTATTATTATTGTGGTTTTAATAATGAAACTGAATTAAAATTAACCACAATAAATACTAAATATTAATCATAAAATTGAAATTGAATAATAGACTAATCAAAATTAAGGAATTATAAACAATGTTGGGTAAGGAGTAAAAATAGAATTTGATATTAAAAAAATTCGAATAAGAATTACAATTTATCATACTAATTATTTTAAAAGAGGTTTGGATAAGAATTACAATTGTAATTTCAATTTCAAAACTTTTTCCTTGAAATGATTGTTAAAATTAAAATTAATCACAATAAATACTACACTAAAAATTAATCTTGAAATCAAATTGAAATTAAACACAATAAACACTAAAGGTTAATCTTGATATTGGAATTAAATAGTACACTGAAAATATTAAATAATTATTTGTGTTCATGCTTAATAGTTTTTTATTATTTTGAATCATATATATTAAGTTTCACATTATTTTAGCTTCTTCATACATTTTTTAATTAAGCATGTAATCACTAAAAGTATTAGCTTGAAGGATAACATATGTGTTGCTTAATTAATTAATTTGTATTTAATGTTATGATTTATGGATTGTTATAATAAATGAGAAATAATAAGAAGTAAGGGTAAACTGAGAATTAAAATAAAAAAGTAGGGATAATCATTATGGTGTCATGTGGCTATGTGACGTATATCAAGGCATACCATATAGTTGTGATTTCTATATGACGTGTCTGTATATGCACTATAAAGTCATATAGCACTATATAGTACTAAGAGCATTTGATTCACTGTAATTTGTAATATAATATAATATATATATATATATATATATATAAGAGAAGGGTGACTCTTCCTCGCTCATTTTCTAGTTATATAAAATTTCTGGCCCTGTAAGATTTTTGGCGATATCATTTAATTCTTTTTTTTGTATTTTTTATCTCTTTTTTTTAAATTGTTACGCTAATTTATTAAATGATATTTACTTTTCCCTTTATTAGCACATATCCAATCATCAGTTCACCATATTTTCTTTAGCCAATTATTTTGTATTAGGAATATGTCAAAACATGAAATTAATTAGGAGTTCTATTTCAAAAAAAGAAAAAAGAAAATAGTAATATTTATAATTCAAAAACACATGTATAATACGTCTCTAAACAAATAAATTGCTAAAAATCTATACTCATATTGTAAATTTCAATTTTTAATAATTTTTGAAGAAATTTTTATATGGTTGTTGTAGCACAATAATCAAATTAGAATTTTTTTAAAATTACAGTACTCCAATTTGTTAATTATATCATTAATATAAATTGCAACTTTTTGATAATTTCCCATGAAATAAAATTTTCAGTTTGTCAATTTAAATATGATCTTAGTGTATTTGGAGTGGGATTATTTATTTGAAAGATGGACCGTTGGATTATTTATTTAAGAAATGGACCGCATGTTGATACAGCTGCACTGTAATAGTTGTTCAATAATTTTTAGACATTTTACTTTTATTGAATCGACTCAATTAATTTTTATTTATACATGCATAATTAACTGGTGTTGTAATTCAAATAAGTGCTACATTGGTTTAGTTTCTCACATTTTAGACAGAAAGTCCTAAATTGGAACACACATGCCCCTCCCTTCCCATATATTTATTGTATAAAAAAAAAGAATTAACTGGTGTAAAAAGTATTACCGACAAAAAAAAATCAAATATAATAGAATGGTTATAAAAACTTATGTCTCATAATGCTAATATGACTCAACTAGCCGTATTAATAATTTATACGAAATTTTTGTACAAAAATTTATTGACATTTGTTATTATAGTAATTATATGGAGACATGTTTATCTTACATGAATAACTGATATTGGTTCCCCTTCCTTCCTCTATATTCAATGTATAAAAAAAAAAAAAGAAAGAAAGAAAAGAATTTACTAATGCAAAAAATATTACCGATAAATAAATCAAAATATGATATAATGGTTATAAAAATTTATGTCTCATAACGCTAATATACAACTCAACTGACTATATTGATATTTTATTAAATATTTGTATAAAAATTCGTTATCATTTGTTATTAGAATAATTTTAGGTAAACATGTTTATATGATATGAAACACTGATTTTTGTTAGTTGGTAAATATGAATTGGTTTTTTATATGCAAGTAGTAAATTTGAAGGCACACAATCATCCAATATATGGCTGACAACTAAACATGTCACTTTTTCATACCATATAAATATGTCTTCTTAGAACTACTACGGTTATTATTACTTTTTGATCTCGTGTAACGCACGTGTGAGAATTCTAGTAATAATAATAAGCAATGAGTTGAGAATAACTAATAGATAATTATTATCATTTAACTGCTTAAATTATGGAAAATTTTGATTATCTAATTATCTAACTGATTGATAAGTTTCCATTAGCTTGAAATTTATTGTTTACAATTAACATAATTAAAGATATATGTCGTTAAAGTTTAAGTTAATTGAAAATTATAATTGTAATTTTTTCTTAATTTTCCCTGTATTAATATTAATAATTGTTGTGGCTACTTTTTCTAAAAGAAAAAAATATTTTTCTTTTATTAATTTATATCATCTTTATGTTATCTGACTTTATTGATTTCAAATAAAAAATATTATCAGAGTATAAGTTACCGCCTAACTAATAATTATTTCGCTTCGTGCCGTTTATCTAAATTATGTTAAAAATTAAAATGATATTTACTTGCTTTAACGGTAGCAATCGGGTTAAAATTTACAGTAAATTACGGCTACCTTAACATGTTAGGAATAAAATTACATTATTATTTAATTAATATTAAAAATTAAATATTTACTTTTGAGTAACGTAACCTTATAAAATTTCCCTATTAAAAAACATACTTATAAAATTACATTTTATTTATATTTTAAATAATTTGATGTGTATTCTTTTCATATAATGCACATGTGAGAATCTAGTAGTAGTAATAATAATATATATTATAAAACTAAAGTAACTATACCTTTAGTACCTCATTTTTCCCGTCTTTTTTTTTCAGTGGCTACAGGTACAGTTACGTTGCAGTAAAATTCATATTATCAAGATTTTGGGAAGAAAATTTTGAAATTCAAACAAATATAAATAATAGAGAAATAAATAGAGATAATACCATACAATTAGTTCATAATGCATTCATTTTCGAATAATTCTGTAGCGGAAGAATAATTCTAAAAACTACTAATACATAAGAAATTAAACAGTTACTCACCATTAAATGTATATCGGTATCTGATAATAAAAATTTATAAAAACTCATAATTAGATGTAAATGCTAAAAAAATAGACATGAGCAAACTAAAATAAAAAAGGAATATAAAAAACTAATAAACTATTGTAAATTATTGAAAACTCGTGATGCATATCCAAATAAAAAAAGTTTAAATTTTAAAACTCGAAAATGAAGCTTATAAGTTTTCCATTTTTTCTTTAATTTTGTTTTAATGTAGGTGGTGTTTTTTTTTTTTTGCATTATCTAGATTAGTAAGTCAACTTTGTGTTGACAAAACTTGTATATTGACAAAACTATACTAATTTCAAATTGTTCTATATTCAAAAGACTTTCATTAAGAAATCCGATCATATAGATTAATAGTGGCTGAGTTTAAATTTCTTTAACAAAAAATATCTTTTTTATTTACAGATCTAGAGTTTTATCCATGGCAAGCAACAACGTAAAATTTTTGTAGACAATAATTTAAAAAAGTTTATCCAATTGGAACAATAGTAGAGAACAATACTTAAAATATAATGCCCTGTGCCCTGTAACAAATGCGTCACGATGCACAGATATATAATCACTACAAACGTACAATACATAAAAGTGTTACATAAACTATCACAATTCGAGAAAATTTAATTCAACTTCATAATTTCCATTCAATCTACGATGCTAAATAATAATAAATAACAAATAATAATAAATAACAAAATATAAATAGTAATAATAGAAAAGTGAAATTTTTTGGGGTTTGGTTTTCGCAGATTCAATGGCTCTAAGAAAGGAAAATTTGAAAATTATGAAATTTTATAATTTTAGAAGGGGAGAAATTATGGAATAAACTTTGAAAATTATGGGAAAATTGAAGATTGAAAGGATAAGGGAAAAATATATAAGAGCATAGTAATTCTCAGGGAATGGTGCATCTTTATCAAGGAAATTTTGATTTCACATTATCAAGGAACATGGGAAGGAAATTTTGAAAATCAACCAAATATAAATAATAAATAAGTAAATAAAGATAATACCAAACAATTAGTTTATAATGCATTTATTTTCGAATAATTCAGTAGCGCGAAGAATAATTCTAGAAAATACTAATACATAAAAAATTGAACAGTCGCCGACAAATT
Organism: Nyctanthes arbor-tristis; assembly: GCA_963692815.1. Classification (NCBI taxonomy): domain Eukaryota; kingdom Viridiplantae; phylum Streptophyta; class Magnoliopsida; order Lamiales; family Oleaceae; genus Nyctanthes; species Nyctanthes arbor-tristis. The sequence goes on from CAVNYN010226601.1 coordinate 5,739, forward strand.
TATATTGGTAGCCGATAATAAAAAATTACAAAAACTCATAATTATGTATAAATGCTAAAAAAACGGAATGAGCAAACTAAAATAAAAAATGAATATAAATATCTAATAAACTAATGTAAATTATTGAAAACTCGTGATGAATATTCAAATAAGAAAATTTTAAATTTTAAAATTTGAAAATGAGGCTTATAAGTTTTTCAATTTTTTTATTTCGTTTTAATATAGGTGTTCTTTTTTTTTTGTGCATTATCTAGGTTAGTGAATTAACTTTGCGTCGACAAAACTTGTATATTAAAAAAACTATACTAATTCTAAATTATTCTATATTCAACAGACTTTCATTAAAAACCCTGATCACTCAGATCAATAGTGGTTGTGTTTTAATTTCTTTAACAAAAAAAAATATTTTTTCATTTACAGATCTAGAGTTTTATCTATGGTAAGTAGAAACGTAAAATTTTTGTAGACAATAATTTAAAAAGTTTATCCAATTGAAACAATAATAAAAAACAATACTTAAAACATAATGCCCTGTGCCCCGTAACAATCGTGTCACGACGCACTGATATATAATCACTACACTCATATAATACATAAAAGTGTTACATAAACTGTCACGATTTCGAGAAAATTTAATTCAACTTTATGATTTTCGTGCAAGCTACGACGCTTAATAATAATAAATAACAAATAATAATAAATAACAATAATATAAATAGTAATAATAGAAAAGTGAAATTTTTTGGGGTTTGGTTTTCATAGATTCAAGGACTCTAAGAAAGGAAAATTATGAAATTTTGTAATTTTAGAAGGGGAGGAATTATGGAATGAACTTTGAAAATTATGGAAAGATTGAAGATTGAAGAGATAAGGGAAAAATATATGAGAGCATAGTAATTCTCAAGGAATGGTGCGTCTTTAAGGGCAAAGAAGAATTTCATGATTATTCTAGTAATATTTTAGCAGTTTGCCTTTGAGACAATTGACAGAGCGTTAGTTTCACTTACTCATTATTATGGGAATTAATATTCTTGCATAAATTAAATAAATAAAATAAAAAATAAAATCAATTGGGGCACTATCTGTAGAGGTAGTAATCTGGCCCAAATCATTGTGCAACATCAAGATAACCCGGCCCAAATCATTGTGCAATATCATGATGAGGTCAGCAAAATTATTGGCGGGAAAATTGCAATTGAGAATCCAAATCCAATTGAAAACTCTTGTATTATATATTATACGATATGATATGATGTGATGATATGACATGATATGATGTGATGATATGACATGATATGATATGATTCCATGAAGAACGTTATAACCTTACCGTATTTTCCTAAGATTTCGTTCCTCATTCCATCTAATCTAATCTCATGATTATTCAACCGAATCCCGTAATTCTCGGTATTTATGAATATCTTCTGTAAATGGAACTAACCAAGATTACAAATACATCTGAGTAGTGATTGAACAAATTTAACAACAAATGTGTGGGGATTGCACATGGGAACAAGTGCATAATCAATCATTTTTTAAGGATTGATAAAACGTATTAAAGAAATTTGAATTGTATGAGCTACTAATCTAAGTATTAATTAACTTTTTTAATCAACGTACAAATTCTGAATCACTTTCTTGCACTCTTTCAATAAATAGTGTTTTTTTATATGAGCATGTGTTTGTTTGCTTGGTGACCCATTAATCTATTGTTCTAGGGGTGTATCATTTGTAATACTTCATTGTATTAAATATACAGTGTTGCTTACTAATATAATGGTGTACTCCATTTTTCAATATTTTAAGCATTAACTATAGACAGAGCCACTGCTGTAGAACTTGGAGAGGAATATTGTGGTATTGGCTTGAGATATAATGATTTGCCTTAATGTTGCAATACATGTTGGAATCTAGAATGTGAAGAAAGTTTTTGTTTCTTGATTGAATTCAGATTTCATATTGATGTTCCAGTCATTGGTAGTGAAATAAATGCCAGTAGAACTTTAGTGATATTGATCAACATGCGGCTGAAACATTCTTTTATTGTTTCTTTTATTATTTAAGCATACTCTTTAGTTTACAATCTTGGAAATCTGAATTTGTGCAGACATAACAGTGAGTAGATTTGTTCTATTTATCTAAAGTTCGGGAAGTCAATAGCATAATGACACATGATTACATACTACAACTCTGGACTATGTGGCCAAAGCCTCGATACTACCTAGACTATCAAATAGAAACAGGATTTATTTGTCTGCAACTATACTCCTTTTAATTTCTGCAGTGGCTTCTGACTAACATTGGTTGTTTTTCTACCAAGATAGTCATTCTTGGATGGCTATTCCAGCAGCCTTTTTCACAGTGGTATATTTGCTTTGACAAATTCTGATATTTAGCTATCAATTCAAATAATAAGGATCCGAATTTGTTAGATTTACGCTAAGAGTGAGTTTTGAATGAAGTTTCTTTTAGTATTGGGGGGCTATTTTATGCATCAAATATTGACAAATCTCTAAGTATAACAGATAAATATGCATTAAGCTCTAGACATTAGAGTTAGATACAAATGCATTTTTATCTCTTTGCCTTAACTTTTATGTTTTGCTCATTTTTCTCCAAATTAGATTATGCTTATTTCTTGGTTTATCTGGATTCGAGATATTTGTCCCAAAAATTATATACTCACTTTAATCAAAACTAGGAAAGTGACATAACTAACAATCTTTTTAATATTTCTCCTTCGATTGTGATGGATTGGCTTTTTAGATAGCCAAGTTTCATTACATGACATGCATATTGAAAGTTTTTATTCTCTATATGTAGGTCCTTAACCGTTATCATGGAATATAAGAGTATCCCATTATGAAACTTGATCCACGAAAGTGGAGAACTGGCAGCTTTTGGCCGGTTTGGTAAATCTTATCTTAAAGTCCAGTACTTTTATGAGAAGAAAATATTTCAATTGATTTTCTTCTTCTTTTTCTTCTTCTTCTTCTTCTTCTTCTTCTTCTTCTTCTTCTTCTTCTTCTTCTTCTTCTTCTTCTTCTGCTTTTTTTAAAGCCTCTTGGAATGGTACATGGTGGGTTTCACGGCCTTTTGAAATGCTTGCTATTGGTGTTGAAGATTTCCTATGTAATTTATCCATGCAGTTGAAGAAATGAGAGATTAAATGGTTTCTTCCATCCCATGGTGGTTAATACTGATGTAGCACTAAAGGAAGATAGTGACCACTGTGTGGTAGGGGATGTCATCTATGAAAAGGATGAAGTTGTTATAGGTTGTTTTGCATCCAAGAGAAGAGGAAGACTTGTTGTCGAGTTAGCTGAAGCAATTGCTTTAGTTGAGGGCCTTGCTTTTGCCCAACGTAATGGTGTCACTACTATCCATATTTTTCTACTCTTTGTGAGATTAAATCGAGTATGGCACAAGTGGATTCTGGCTCTTGCAACTTTATTTGTTGAGAGGTAAATAATGTTGCCCACACCATTGCTATATGTTTATTAGCATTAAACTTCGAATGTAATTCTGTATTGTATTGTTTCATCTTTTTGAATTCGATAGTTTGCCGTGATATGAAATGAATTCATCATATTCCCTTTCAAAATGGTCTTTTCTATTTACTACATGATATATGGGAATATAATGAGACATAGTTTTGGGGCACTTATCTTGCCATATAAATATGATCATTTTCACATAGTGTTGCATCTAGATATATATATATATATATTTATATATTTTTTCTTTTGGATCATGTACTATGAAGTAGATGTATTTGGTAAGAAGATTAATTTCTAAACCATTTTTTATTAATGATGAATTGATCTGTTTTTAATGTTACTAGATTCTTGAGTTGTGCTTTGTTCGTTCATTTTAAATTAACTGATTGTATGAATCAAGTGATTTATTCTTCTATCTATTCAATTATCATCCCACATTTCGATGCATTTTTTTTCATTATACTTTTGTTCATATTGTATATTTGTTTCTGAATTTATTTTTATGAATATATTGATAGATGATAATAGATATGAAATTCTTAAAAAAAAGATCTGGCTAGATTGTTAATAAAAATCAGTCACGTTACAATATCAAATGTTTATGGGATAATTGATGAATGTATATTTACTGTATTTGTGTTACTTTTGAATGCCATGATTACTATGTTCAATAATCCTATTGATTCATTTAATGTGGTTGTCTACTTAAAAATTCTAAACAAATATATCTATATCGCAAATTTTTCTCTACAACTTGCTAAAGGATATATTTAACTCCGTCTTTCTACCCGTGCGATATACTAATAATAATAATAATAATAATAATAATAATAATGTAAAAGAAATGAGTTGAGATATGTTTTCACGGCCAAATTAGTGTGAAAAAGATTCATAATGTAAAAGAAATGAGTTGAGATATGTTTTCACGGCCAAATTAGTGTGAAAAAGATTCATAATGTAAAAGAAAATTAACGGGGAACCATTGGAAAATAAAAAGGTGAAGAGCAAAATAAAAGAATGGGGGGCGGGAATGGAAAAACGAAATAAGTTCGACCACAATGGGAGTCGAACCCACGACCTTTTGATCCGAAGTCAAACGCGCTAATCCACTGCGCTATGCGGTCATGCTTGGCATGGCTCCCTCAGATAGCTTGATATCATAATTATGTATGTATTTTCTGCAGCGTAAGAGAATCATTTTCGTGGTTAGTGATCACTACACCTTGTTTTTTAAATCACAATTTAGGTGACCCAACAGAATTTCCTTGGTCACCCCAACAAACAAAAATACACTTAGTTGCAAATTAGATTTATAATAATAATAATGTAATTCGCCCAAGTTGTAAAGAACAATGCAAAACGAGATTTTGAGTTTAAGTCTATGCCCCTCTCCAAAGTTCCTCTAAATTATATAAAGAAAAAGATTTATAACTGTGGTTTGATCAGCAAATTAACGAATTTGAACCCAATGACTGAGGGACATATATTAACTAAATGATTCTCAACTGTAATATTACAGAGGTTTTCTAAAGAGAACAAAGCTACATATATAAATCACATCATCATGGCAGGAAAAAATTCCGATCTAGAAATCACTATTTCCATATACACATAAAGCTACAGTAAGCTGCTTCCAGGACTCAATCTTGATGATGGCGCCACCATTTCCGAGCATGTCCTTCAGAATCGCATAAATCTTGTCTGGAACAAATGATTCATGACATTGAACAACATTAAGGAAGAGAAAGAAACTAAAAATCTAGTTTGCATGTTGTCCATTGGTCCATACTTCTATATCAAACATGCACTTCATGGGCTCGCTACTGGTTCATTAACACGCAGTTACACCCTCAGATTGACAATGAACCTCCAGGGCGGTGTTCATTACCTGGTCATCATGGGGTCCCGATGGATGTCTGTGGCAGTTGGATATGCACTGACAGTAACACACATTGACACATTGCACGTTGTACTGAGATCTGATAGCTGAACTGAACATCGGCTGCATAAACCACTTCTTCTCAGGAAGCTGTTCATTCAGAGAAATTCGACATACAGGACATGTGGAGTTCTTGTGGAGCCATATGTCGATGCACGATGCATGAAACGAATGCCCGCATTGAGGCAGGATACGCAGTATATCTTCATCATGGTATTCAGCAAGGCACACTGTACATCTGTGGAAATGATTTTGATGTTAGGATGGCAAGTTAAAATGTGAGTATGCAACCACTGTGTTATCAAATCAAACCTCCAATGTACCCCACACAAAACCCACATGCATAAGATCCCAAGGATTTCAAAATGGACAAATTCACAATGACCAAGGTGTCCCCCTCTCTCCTCGCTTCTTCAACAAATTTCCTAGTTCCTCGTTAAAATGAATAGAGCCAGATGATGGAAAATTAGAGAAAATAATAGAAAGGAATCACACATATTAGAGCTACGAAGGGAAGCAATGGGGAGTCTTGGTTGATTGTGATTGGATGTAAAGCTTCTTCCACAGAATCTATGTTCACTAAATGATTCAGCAGAAGTTTTTCCTTGTGACATTTTCCTAGAAAACCATCAAAATGTGCCTAAAAGTCATGCAAATGATCTCAACTTTATGTTAAATCACATTGCCTATTGACAAGGAATGTAACCAAGATGCATGGCAGTAACTTCTAGAGAAATTCTTGTGAAAGTTCTGACAAGAAGTTCGATTTTCCAACTATTGGGAACAAACGGCCTCCAAAGGTTCAAATTTAAATCATCAAACTGCCCATGGCATAGTTTTTTACTCCCCTTTTGAGCTTTTATAAAATGTAATATCATGTAAATTTTTTGTATGCCTTTTTCTTTGAACCAACTTTCCTTCCTCCCAGCTTTGCAACAGACACATTAATTCAACTTTGCCCAAGTCCTAGACATATTGAACAAGTTATGAAGTCAAAATGATGAACTTGCATAAATAATGGAAATCAAAATCATCTTTTGAACAAGTTATTGTAGTAAATGTCTAATCAAAAATATCCAGGAGTTCAAATCCTAATCAAGGAGCCCCAACCAATATGGAATTCTCCATCTATGGCAATTTTTTTTTGCATGGCAAGCTATCTGAAATTCTGAATAGTATATCAATTTAATTGAATCCTAAGGTTTATCTGTGGCCCTGTAACAGGCTCAAAATGAAAAATATCTACTACTACCATATAATTACCATTAATCAGATTCACGGTCGATCAAAACAAGAGTACAATCGTGGCTTGCAATTTCAGAAATGCCCTTTACAGTATGTTATAGTTTATGGAGCAGGCCTACTCTAAAAGAAGGTTATGTGTTAGTGTCTGACACATCCAAGTCCAACACTCCCGAGACACCAGATACGTCTTTAATATAATACCCATCCGATGATGTACAGAATGAAAAATTCAAAATTACCATCTTAGACTCAGTCACTTCCATGACAATCGACTATAAGATATAGAAGAGTTACAGAAAGAGACAGATCAACCTTTGCGGAACTACTACTTACAACCAAGGGAATAAAACTAAAATGGAATATTTCATATTTTAACTCAATTGTCAAATGACCTGATCATGCTAGAATCACATGTATCCATCATGGCTTAAGTAAAATTCAAGTAAAAGTTTGAGGATGTTAGTAAGCAACCTCTTCGTGGAAATATCATTCTGCCATATAAACACCCCGAGTTCCCTTATGAACATGAACATGAACATGAAATAAAGATTTCCACTTTCAGGGGACATTGTAAAATAACTATTAGTGTATGAGAATAACTTACTGAGTATTTTCTTTTGAAGAATAGCACATGTCCTTATATTTCTTCATGGGAAAATTAGCAACCGTGAGAGGCTCAAGGCCATTCAGACCCCGCTCCAGCTGTTGAAAATGTAAACCAAACATTCCCGCAGATAAAATAATTAGAAATTATCCAAAGTACGAAAGTTCTATAATAAAGTAAGCTCCATATTTCGTTTCACTATAAATGGCAACATATAATTGATATGAATAAAAACAACAATTTTATAAGAGTAATAACAGAAGAAAGTGGAAAATACAAGCATAGTTTTTGGCACATATACTGATATAGAATAAGTTAATTTTGCCAGGCGAAGAGCACATCTTTTGCATTCTGAAAAATGTAGACATGGGAAGAACTTTTAGAAGTACTTGATTGAATAAATAAAGAAAAGGCCAAAGTAGTGCAATATATTTGAGTATGCATAGTTCTTAACTTAAAGCTGTATTAATTTACCAGAAATAAGGGGCTATCAAATCCAAATCGAGCAAAACACAAGGAGAAATGAAACACCACTCAACTTCAAAGAAGGGTAACAAAATTATTTGGGACCCACAAAGTGAATTCTGCATCTAAGTTCTTTTAACATTCTTAATCATATCTAGAATTGAACATACAGAAAGGTAAGATCCTAAATACAGCACACAAAATTGCACAGAACCAAGTAAATACAAGCATGTTGTTAAATCAGAAATGAAATATGAACATAAAGTGGTGATAGCAAGTGCTTACTATGCTAAGATCAGATCTAGACCCCGTGGCCAAAGCCCTCCTCGATGCATTTAACTGAATTCGAGCCCATATGAGTCGAGTACACACAAAAACTATAAAGAGGGTACTCATTGCAAATCCAATCACAGTCATCACCAAATTTATCTGCGAAGACATCGTTACTTTTCTTGATATCCCACTATATCGAACTTCCAATTCAGCACTTTTCAGTGTCCCACAACTGAAAAATCGAGAAATATTCAGAACTCACAAACTCAGTACCAATCAAACTAAACATTTCCAGACCCAAAAAAACCCCACTTCATATAAACAGTTTCATCAACACACAGAACCGAAAGGACAGTTTCCTGTCATCACAACTACCAGTCTACCCCAACTTTCCCACTTAAAGAAACCTTTCTTGATTCTGATTTCTGCATCCAGTACCGTTGTTTCTTTCTTTCTCTGCAGTCTGCCGGAAACTCACTCCTTTTCTAACTGGGCTACTTATAAATAGCGAAAATATCTAAATTTTCAACACCTTACAAGATAATGAAAACAGCTGCAGGTGGAATTGACTTGAGCCAGAATCTGAGCAGCCCCATCTGTACACAGACAACAGAGAGAGAAGAGAGACTACAGTGTGATTAAGAAAAGGATTAATAGTGTCCTCAAGAACATTCAAGTGGAAGAAAGTGACAGGGAAAGAGATCTGAGATCCAAAATGATTGTAAATGGCATGTGAAAATCAAATTGAGCAAAAGAATATGAAAAGAATGAAAGCATATCACCACAAACGCTATGTTACAAAAGGCAGGATCGATCGCCGCGGTGCTATTTATTCACACAGTCCCAATTAATTTTCGATTTTCAGATTTTTTTTTTATAAATGATAATTTTGATAATTTTTAGCATTTGAAAACCGACCACCAATAGTGTAGCAACAAAAAACACTTTGACCACTCATAGATGAAAAAATAATAATACTAAATTTGCGACTACAATAGTTTTTCTCAAGCATTTTCACTATTTTACGGTTATGTCACTAATTATAATATAATGTTCTATTTGATTCTTAATTATGAAGCCCATTTGAAGAGGCCACTAAAGCTTTTCGTATGGGACTTGATAAGGTCAAGCATTGTTACATACAATTGAAAAAGATTAAGGACTAAGGGTGCAACTTTCCGAAGTCAATATTTAAAAGAAAATCTGCCCGGGTTCGATAAAAATATTGAATGAAAGGGGAAACCAAAAAATATCTCCCAGGGTAATGTTGTTTATTTAATTTAAAACTGGAGATGTATCGGGTTCAATTGATCAACAAGTTTCTAATATCATTTGTTGGTGCTTCTACAATAAGGTGGTGTGTGTATATGTATAAATATATATATTTATATATATGTTTTTCTTATTAGATCATATCATATTGTTGGTACTATGAAAAATAACTGCTACTATTAAAAAAATTTCATGTATATAAAATTACATCCAATGAAATCCAACGCAAACCAACATAAATATTGGAGAAACTCACACAATTCGTAGTTAGTGGAGTTGAACTTGGGACCAAAAAATTATCAAGGCCTCAACGTAACCAATTGAGATGAGCCTCATTGGCGAAAATTTTCATATAATTGCGATCTCATTACTCAAAATTGAAGTGGTAGAGGAAGTGTTTTAAAAAGTGTGGCATAGAAAAGTATTGAGATTGAACATTGAGTGCATTGAAATGCACTAATACATAATAAAAGCACGATAAATACATACTTACAAAGCACAATGAAGCGTGAAATTTAAATTTTGAATATAAGTGTCGCTTAAGTGACACCTAGATAAACTTTAATTAGAACATTAGGCAGAGGTGTTCATTTGCACATGGTGCTATTTTCCAGAATAGGTGATTATCAAGACTTCAAGAGATTGTATAGTGGGTAAGCTACGCGTCACGAATGACCCCAAATATCATTATTTAATCAAATTATTATTTACCAAATAATGATATTTATCATTGTTGAATGTTTTGAACAATGGTTCAAAGAATAATGTAACTTGATTTATATTTGATTTATCAGCGTTTAATTACATTGTATTTAGTTAGAATATGCTAAAAAGCTTTAGCAGACGCAACCGCTAAATATTATCGTTGAAAGCTTGTTGAAATTTCCCAAATAATTTAGGACCAGTAATTTAGAATCAGAATGAGAATCCTCCATCAAACGTGGCCTTAATTTCATTATTATCCGTGAAAACATTTGTCTGATTGGCCTTAATTTCATTATTATTTTGATGTGACGGCGTGAAATTGAATTGGGGGACAAAAATGTTGGGGGCTAGAGTAATCCTACACGTATAGACAAGTGAACAATGAAAGTAAGCACTATACGACTAGTGCTGTTACGGTGCTAGACATATAATGTAATATAATACCGTCATTGATATGATTTAAAGATGGTATGTTAATCTGTTGATATTTTGCCATATCATTGTTATAGCACCAGTTATCAAGTGTTTAAACATTCCTAGGGTATATAGATATAGTTTTACGGATGGGGATGAAGTTATAATTTCGTCTCTATATTCTTTTTAGTTCACAACATGTGTGGCTGATATTATAATTTCAATCATTTTCTGGAAATCTTTTTGTTCACTCATATATACCATTACAATCTGATTGGTATGTATGAATATGACGTTTTCTACCCTTTTCAAATGACGATTATTTCAAATCAATAATATCTAGAAATTTCATGATACCTGTATTTTCACTCATCGGCAGATTGAAGGAGTGCTAGTACAATTTTCTTTTGTTAAATCCTAGCCTAACTGAAATTTTTTCTAAATGACAGGTAAAATCTCGAATCGGCACCAATTGTGTCTCATTCTATCTCTGTCGAGTCCTTTCTATTAATTTTTTTTAATAAAATTTACACGAGTAAAAGTCTTCAGATAAAATCTTGAATCTGCACCAATTTTGTCTCATTATATCTCTATCGTGCCCTTTTTATTATTTTTTTTGTTAACTTTACATGAATAAAAGTCTTTTTGTAACATGTAAATAAGATTTTTGGACAAAAACGATTATTAGAGAGATATCTTGATAACTGACAAATTCTTATCATTTGTTCAAAGATGAACAAGATTTGAGACATCCTGAAAATAAAAATAAAAAATATAGATGAAATGAAAGAAACCATAATAACAATATTATCACCAGTATTTGGGAACCACCCCATTCGTAGAATTTCCTAAGGATGTGGAAGTGGACATAAACTACTCTTTTCTTTATTATAGGTGCCAATCAAGTAAAGTGGAATTAGTTTGTCACAATATATAATAATAATCACTAGCTAGTAACATTATTTGAAAAATAAGTTTTAAAAAATACGCTGTACTGAATCTTTTAATTTTATTATTTTAGTGAAAAATAATGTTGGACAAACTTAAACATACACGTATGTTTAGATAAATAATATTACTCCTTGAGAAAAATTGCAAAGTTGAATAGTTTTACAAAAATTGTGAATATTTTCCAAGTTTAGTGAAGCCTAAGAATGGTGGGCAATCACTCTAAGTGGGACTTTTGGTGCCATTGAGCTGACTGTATTTCCATTAAAATGACTATATGTTAGCTAGCCTGCAGATTTCATCTTTTGTGGTTTCAAGTGTTTATTTTTGTTGCTCATCCTATCTTGAAGAAAGAGTGCCACCTTTTTCTAAAGTCAATAATAATTGCATTTGCACATGAATTTAGTCATCCCTTGATAATTGTTTAGTTTTGCGTATCGTGGTGTATCAAAATGATCTCTACGAGTTTAGTCAGACGTGTTTTAAAATCGCATTTATTAATTTGAAACTAGTGTGTATTTAAAAATGACTCACTTTGAAGTTTGAAATCAATACTGTCGGATGAATTTTGACTTTAACAAAAGGTATCGATTGTGTATTTTTGTTTTTATCTTATAATGAGTGATAAATTTATTATCTGGGGACATTTGTTTGCTTTCTTCATGGAATCACGGGTTGTTTACCTACATGATAAACCTAACTTAATTTGTAGACGCATTGAAAATGATAGGTTGAACAATAAAAAAGCATGAAATGCCAATATATATATTCAACAATGTTAAGTCAAATTAAGAATATAATATTATGTCACATACGGAAATAATGCAATTTCATAATTAGTAGAAGCACTTGAAACATTTACTACGTTCAAGCTTATAAAACTTTTAATCAAGAGATAGCTGTTTATACATATATTATCAACTTATATCAGATATAATTAATATATATGTATAAACTGAGCGCTACATGTAATGTTTTTAATTACTCATGACCGTCATGGATACGTCGTATGATGAGTCACGAAGTGTTAGAAAGTGACTAATAATCTAATTAAATTATGAAAATTTTTGGGCACCCTCAGAAAACTCACTCTATGAATTGCGAATTTGCAATTGCTGACAATCCATTCTCTGAAGAACTTATTGGTTGTTCAAAATGTATTTATTTCGTTTAGTATAATTAACTCAAATTTAATGGATGATTACTAAATAATTAATAACGTAGTCGATCATTTTCAAATGTTGCACGAGTAACATTGGAAAACATCTATTGGTTTCAACTTGAGACTTGAGAGCTTTTGTCAACTATCAAGAAAACATATTTAATTAAAATTGGTTCTCTTATATTTGTTTAAGGACTTAACTATTTGGTATTATTGACATAATAATAGATGGTTCAGCAAGACTTTAATTAGAACCTGCAAACATCTGGAGTGATAAAGCCTTACTTCAGCAAGACTTTAATTAGAACCTGCAAACATCTCGAGTGATAAAGCCTTACTATCAACCTTAATTCATGATTACTTAATTACCCAACTTTTGTCTGAATAAACTAACTTACCTGACTATTTGTTCGCATAACTAATGATTTATATCTGGGTTAGTATTCAGATCTCAAACAAGCTAGCCCGGTCGTTTTTATCTCCAATTGTTTCATTTGTGTAGGTTCTCGACCAAGGACTGAGGTGATCAACTCTTGTGGTCGGCATACCTGGTTGCATGGAACGTTGAGATCATGATGTGGACTCCAGGTCAGATCGTACAAACAAGACGAAAAATAAATTTACGTGTAACATAATTCATATTTTATTATCAACACGAACAAATTTGAATAGTCTCTTCTAGGTGTGGGCGTCGGATTGGCGGGTCGGGTCGGGTTTGGTCTCAACCCGAACCCGACCCGACACTAAGTCGGGTTGGTGATTTTGGAACCGAGCCGACTCGACTCAGTTCCATAACCCGACTCAACCCGAGTCAACTCGGGTTGACTTGGGTCTCGGGTTGGGCCGGCCCAACTTGAATTTCAGCCTAGAATTTCACTAATTTATTTTTTTCGCATATTTCAATGTGATTCAAGCCCAAAAAATTAAAAATCGAGTTTTGTTATTTTTTTAGGCACGTTTCAATGTGATTCAAGTTTAATAAAACTAAACAAAGAACTTCAGTTGAGAGAGAGTTTTTGAGTGTTTTGAGTGAAATTGTAAAAGGAAAAAAAACTAATAATAAAGAGTGAAAACGTTGTGACCTTAAAACGAAAAAAAAAATTTGATAAAAAAAAATATATATATAACCGGGTTGACCGAGTCGGGTTAAGCGGGTTGACCCGGGTTGGACCGAGTCAACCCGAAACCCAACTCGACCCGGTCAGGTCCCCTTTACCCCCAACCCGTGGCCGACCCCGATTGCTACAGTAACCCGACCCGATCTGACCCGTTTCGGGCCGGTAGGGTCGGGTTCGTCGGATTACCGGATCGGATGCCCAGCCCTAGTCTCTTCATTACATTTTCTTTAACCTTTTAGGTCTTTTTGATCGTAATGTAAATTTAATGTTGTTTGTCAATTTCTCAAGACATGAATAAATAAATAAAATTCAAAATTTCTTTTCCAAAAAAAAAATGAAATAATTATATAATAATAATTAAATGTGGGTAATCGTTAACGGTAAAGACAATGACGGCATGCAAATTGCATATATACTATGGTGAAACTCAACTCTTCAAAATATGTCAAAAAGTGTAAAAAAAATTAATTAAATTAAAAACGTATAGTTGGTTTACAAAAAGTAAGCAGCTATGCTGTTCTTTTTGGGACCAAAATATCTATATGTGATGTGTGTTGATTTGCTTCTTAATTATGCATATAGTATTTTTAATGTAATTGATTTCGAGGAGACGAAATTAAAGTGATGGCATGAAAATGATATATTTCTTCTTCTTTCTCTGAAAGGATGAAAATGCTATATTTCTATTAAATGAAATAGTCATGAAATTAATAGAACAACGGAAGTTTATAGCTAGGCAAAAACTTTCGTCGTGGAAAGTAAGATTTCTTGTATATATTACCGGCAATATATACACCGGTATCGTAAGTCTCATAAAATTAATGTAAGCAAATAATGATATGGAACAGAGAACACCATCAGTGATATAGCACATAAATATATGATATGCCACATAAATATAGAATATGCCACATAAATTGATGTTTGTGATCACCATCAGTTATATAGTACAGAGACATGTCATTCATTTAATTAAACTTATCGTTTTACATCACCTTAATGTGATCATCGATGATAATAAATAGTATTACCTTATCCATTATGGGAGAAATGTTGTGGCGCCTCTAGAGAACTTGAATATGCAAAATTATTTCGCAAGAGGTGCATTAAAAACCAGGATATAAACGAAACCGTCTAGTACATAGATTCAAGTGGTTGAACTCTTTTCTTGATTGTAAATATTTTACGAATATTTTTTTATTATGTCAAAATCCAATAGAACATTATTAAATTGTTTTTTGTATAAGTCAAGACGTAGGGAAAATACAAATATCTTGATCAACAATATGCAAAATTGGAATTACCAGGGGTGGATTCAAAAATTTTTGTTTGTGGGGGCAATTAGTAGGAGACTATACTACAAAAATTTGTAGTATTATAGTCTTATATAGTGGCCGATAACATTAAGTTAGATATCAACAAGCGATTGTTTATAAAGAAAGCGATATTTTTAAGGGAAAAAAGGGCAATGCATTTTGTCTAGTGAGCTATACATAAAAATAGAATTAAGTAGTGAACATTGTTAAAAATGAAAAGTGAAAGAGGTTGAAAAATAAAAAGAAAAAGAAAGAAAGAAAGAAAATAAAAACAAAAGGTTATTTGCAATTTTATGAGAAAAGAAAAACAAAAGAGAATAAAAAGAAAAGGTTATTTGCACAGTTTTATCAAAAGAAACATAAGGCGCCCGCCAGACGATTGGCTTTTGATCAAAATTACATGGAGGTCTGCGTTCATTCTTATGATCTTCTTCATTTCCAATTCTGGTTCATTCTTCCAAGTACATTTTTTTCTTTGAGTTCAACTTCCAATCGGGAAGCGGAAGGTAATAATCCAGTTATGTAAAATTCTTTCATTAGTTGGTTTTTTTGGATCTCATTTTAAGTTCATCAAGTGCTTCTTCCAAACATGAAGATGAATGAAATTTGGAATTTTTTTTAAAGATTATTTATTTGGTGAATGAAAGTTGGAGATTATGCTTGGTTGATTAGATTTGTGTTGTCTATTTATTTACTTTTAAAATTTTTTAATATAAAGGTGAAGGGGTTTTTTTGTCGCTCTTCTCAAAGCAAATACAGTGGAGATTAAAAGCGGGAAAAAAATTTCTTTCAAAAAAGGCGAAAAAAACCCTTAGTAGCAATGCATATGGTTGCCACTGTTTATATTTAATTATCCTCAACCATAGTTCAGATTCTGGGGTTTTTGGGGAATGCATATGCCTTTTTTTTTTTTTTGAGCTGTCAAGTTGTCCATTTATGTTTGCTTTGATAGATTAGAATGGCAATGCATATGTGGCAATACTTTCTTTTTGTTGCTCTTCTCAATTGTATTTAAGCTCAAATAAAATATGTCATTTGTGTTGTTTTTATTATTGAACTATATCCAATCTTTTCTCTTTTTAAAAATTTCCGACTGTCCGTGTTTGGACGTATAGATTTGTTGTCGTTATTATGGTGCCATCGCTACCGTTGTCTTAACGCCATGGAATAATCTCCAACGATCATTTCTCTTGGGGACTGGAAATAGTTTATGATATATGTGTTTTTAGAGATAGTAGCAACCAAAGTGCGACTACTAACTACTAAATTGTTTACCGGCTTCGGTTCAGCAACATGATCGGAAAATAGATAAGTTTCTTCGAACAATAACAATCGATCATTAACTTCACAGAGTGTAAATTGTGACCATATTGTTATGAAAGCCAATATATATAATGAAGAATAACAAATTAATTAATACAATGTGAGAACATTTCTTGTGCATGCAAGATCGAATTGTTGTATTCGTACTTTTGTGAATTCCGAGACTAATTAAAACACCATGTTAAACGCGCATGCTTGATAAAAATTTTCATGATGCCTTGTGCTCAAACCGGAAACCTAGACCGTCATACATATGCCTTACCATGCAGGCCTATATAGAGCAAATTGCTCGTTGCCATGTGACACAACAAATAATGTACAGTCTTGAATTCTAAATTAAAAAATATTTTAACTGACATATTATTTTTGTGCAATGGAATCCGAATATAAAGTATGAGGATCGATGGTTGGAGAACGGTTGGAAGAAGGAAGGAAGGGTAACATTAGGAGAAAAGATCGTTGGATGAAACATTTGGATTTTCTGAAATCACTTTGTGTTGATTCTAGTATTTTGCCCCCAGCAAAAAAAAAAAAAAAAAGGATTATTAATTGCACTCTTTTAATAGACAAAAACTCTTTTGTGGGCACTTTTTGAGATATTTTGAAGAGTTGATTCTCTCATCATCTTACGGTAGAAGTAAATTTGCACCTTGCACGCATCATTATCTTTACGCTCAATACATATTGACCCATTTCAAATATTTTATTTGTTTAGATATATGTCAACATTAGCTTCATGTTAAAACAATATAGTTAATGACCAAAAGAGGAAAAGAAAAGATATACAAGACTAATTCCCAAGGACGGGTTTAGAGTGGGGGCACGGGGGCCATCGCCCCTACTCTTAGGAGTGGGCATTTTTCACCGAAAAACCCACATCACCGCCATCATCCGACCAAACCGAATTGGAACTACCGGTTTTTCAGTTTTGGTCAGTCGGTTAGTTCGGTTTTTGGACTAGAAAAAGCCGGTTCGGTTTGCCGACTGGTTTTTGGTGTAAAACTGACAAAAACAGAACCCGAACTGAGCTTGACAAAATTGACCTTGCAGCCGACTGGAAAACCGAGCCGAGCATGACAAAACCGAATTGGGGGTGAAAACCGACCGTGTATGCCAGTCTTTCAATCTTTTTGAGTTAAAAAAAGGGAAAAAATAAAACTTTAACATTCAAACTGGCTTAACTTTTGCATATGGTGTCCGATTTTCATCCATAATACCATTTCAAAAAGCTCGCGACGAGAGGACGAGACTCACAGATTTGCTGTGACATATGACGGATTTTGAGCGTTTGAGGTTGTTTAGAAGATCAAAACTACATTTTTCTATATTTTTGTCATGTTTTTCGTATTTTAGTTATTTGCTTTGTAAGCCCAACCCACTAAGGGATTATTGGCCCATCTAGTTGCTCTATTTAGTTCGTATTGTAGCATTTTTCCATTAATTGACTTTGAATAAGAATTGAGTGTTTTCGATTTGCAATCCAATTTTGTGAGTGTTTACAATTAACAAATTACAATTTGTTATGATTACTTTCGCTCGGTTCTAGTTTTGAGTTTCGAATTTAGAGTTTGATTTCATATTATTATATTATAATGTATAATTATATCCCGTTAATTTACCAATTTGATATCTTGAGATATCTTGAGTATTTTGACATAAACTTTTTCCACAAACCAATTAAATGTGAAAATATTCAAATGTTCCACGACAAAAACAGAATTTTGGCATTTGATTTTTTTTTTTTTTTAAAAAAAGTGTAAGTCGGTCCGATTCGGTGGCTAGCCGTTAGAGTGGTTCAGTTCGGTGGGAAAAATTCCGCACCGACCATGGGCGGTTTGGCGGCGGTTTTGTTGGAAAACCGAACCACCTGACCGCCTGCCAATTCCTACCTACACTATCTCTAAAAAGTTCGTTTTGTAATTAGGAGAATTTTAAATTGTATAACTTTGCCCCATAATACATTATTAAAAGTCAGTTGAGATTTTAAGTTTTAAAAGAAGTATTTAGTATTTAGTATAGTGGAAAGAACTTTGTGTGTCTAAATAAATGGTCATGGCGGCATATCCCGCCACATAGGACCTCTGACGGCGTATCCCGCTAAATGTATAGTTTGTGAATGGAACTAGACCTCCATGTCCGTTTCTGTTTTTAATTTTTTCTTTTTTTTTTTTTTGCCTTGTATTGTTTGAATTTCTTCATGAAGGAATTCGCAAGAGAAATTATTTTTGGGCCGGGTCTTGGTTCTTGGGTCATTAAAACATTGGAATTTTTGGTATCAAATCTTTTTGGGATCAAATAGGCAAAGTGGAAATCCAAAGACGGTGGCAAAGATACAAAACAAGGAAATTAGGGGGGTACTGGATTTTGCAAACTAATTAGATTTTTACGATGTTTTATGTTTTGATGCAAATTTGCACTCAGTCTCTGCAATTTTACCTTGTATATTTAAATTAAATATTCAATTTTTTTAGTTATTTTATGTTATTTTTTAAACAAGGCCCACCCATTTAATCTGCTATCCGGATTATAAACAAAGTGTTTGGCAACTATCCGGATTATAATCTGCTACGTGACATTATTTTATTGGTTGCTTTTGTAAAAAGTAAAAGACTGCGGCTTGACTTTTATTTTTTGACTTTTTTGAAAAAAGTGAAACCAATGAAATGATGTCATGTGGCAGATTATAATCCAGATTATAATCCGAATGAGTTGAATCTAATATTTTATTAGTTTATTGTCACATAAAAAACACTCTTAGTGGTACTATTTTTCAAAATACTCCTAGATTGAAACTAATTGCAAAAATACCATTTTCCATTTTAAAATTACCCCAATCCAATCTTAATTAAAATTCAATTCTTTATTAGTTATTATTTTTTATAAATTATAATTATAATAACAATAACTTAAAAGTATGAATTCTTTCAATCAAAAAATAGTTCTTTACGTACCGCCAACACCACTTCCAATTTGAAACCACCGTCAATGGCGGACGTTATCACGCCTCAAACACGGTAACATTACCATTCATAAAACAAATGTTACCACCCGAAAAATATCACATTAACAATAACAAAATAATAAATTTTTAAATAAAAATAACAATAATAACAAGCCCGATTAAATGGTAACAAAATAATAAAAAAGAGGAAAATAACAAAAGGAGAATGGTAACATAGGAAAATTAAAAAACAACAACAACTAATACATGGTAACAATATCGATAAATGGTAACAATATCTTAAGTTCACAGCTTTTGATTTTTCTCTGCAAGTCTAACACTGTTTTTCTGTATATATTTATCATTTCTTCCTTCGTTTTGCAAGACCCTGTGACATGTTCGACAACAAGTTGAGAATCACTATAAACTGTCACAATTTCGACCCCCAGCTGGAGGGTGGCCCCATGATGACGGCTTCGTACTCTGCCTGGTTGTTGGTTGCTTGGAATTCAAATCGGATCATACGCTGTACTTTTATTGTGCCTGTATCCTTCTGTAAGATAATTTCAGCACCCGTCCCTACTGCGTTCGATGCCCCGTCTACATAGAGGGTCTGGTTGTCAGGGATTTCTGGGGTGTTCTTTTCGAGAGTGCCCGCTTTGGGACTGAGCTCGGCCACGAAATCTGCCAGAAGTTGCGCTTTTATGGCAGGTCGAGATTTGTACTATTTGTTATATTCACTGAGTTTGACGGACCACTTTAGAAGCTTGCCAGCGACATCTGGTTTCTGCAAAATCAGCTTCAAAGGTTCATTTGTCAGAACATAGATCATGTGGGCTTGGAAGTAAGGTCGCAGCTTGCAAGATGCTATCACCAAGGCCAGAGCTAGCTGTTCTGCGCGGCGATATCTCTGTTCAATCGCTGTTAAGGTCTTGCTTACATAATACACTGGTCTATGATCTTTCTTCTCTTTCCTAACAAGCACAGCGCTGACTGCATGCTCTGATACAACAAGGTAGAGGTAGAGTGACTCACCGGGGACAGGTGGCGAAAGGATGTGTGGTGTCCCGAGGTACTTTTTTGCTGTTGCAAAGCGACTCCGCATCTTTCATCCCACGAAAAGGTCGAATTGCCCCGTATCGTCTGAAAGAATGGCATGCATTTATCAGCCGACCTCGACATGAATCACCCCAGGGTGGCTATTCGACTTGTGAGTCGTTGTACTTCTTTCTAGTTTTTCGGGGATTCGTTGTTCATCAATGCAGAGATCTTGTCAGGGTTGGCCTCGATCCCCCTATGGGTTATCATAAACCCAAGGAATTTTCCAGACCCCATGCCAATGGCATATTTCTCTAGGTTAAGTTTGATGTTGTGCCTATGTAGGATTGCAAAAATTTTTAATAGGTCAGCCACGTGGCCAGCCCTTTACTTGCTCGTCACTACCATGTCATCTATATACCTCAATTGTCTTTCTAATTTCATATGAGAAGACCTAATTGACCATCTTTTGATAGGTTGCTCCTACATTTTCAGCCCGAATAGCATAACGTTGTAGCAGTAAATGCCTTCGTTGACAACAAAAGAGGTCTTCTCCTGATCTTCTTCAGCTATTTTGATCTGATAGTAACCAGAAAATGCATCCAGGAAACTGTAAAATGTGTAGCCAGAGGTAGAGTCAACCAGACAGTCTATTTAGAGCAGAGGGTAGCAATCTTTAGGGCAAGCGCGGTCGAGGTCGTTGAAGTCAATGCACATCCTTTATTTTTCGTCGTGCTTGGGCACCACATTCGCCAACCATTCTGGGTACTGAACTTCTCTGATAAACCTGACTCTGATCAGTTTACCTACTTCGACCTCAATGACTTTCCTTCGGGCTGGGGCGAACTGCCTTCTCCTCTGTTTTATGGGCTTTTTAGCTGAGAGTATGTTGAGCTAGTGTTTATTAGACCCTCGATCGATCCCTCGCAGCTCTTAACTGTCTCGTGCGAAAAAAATCGACATTCACCCTCAAACATTCTATCAGATGGCTCAGAAGTTCATCTGAGAGATTTTTCCCTATTGAAAACAATTTGCCTACTCCAACTTTGACCTTTTGCAGCTTTTCCACAGCCGACATCTGAATGTCTTTTCTGATTCCTAAATTCATAGCATCTAGCTGGCTTTTGATACTGTTGATGTAACACTGCTTGGCAACGGATTGATCTCCACGGATAGTCACCATACCTTTTTCAGATGGAAACTTCATGGCCATATGGTAGGTGGAGACAATAGCCTATAGGCCGTTCAAGAAAGGGCGACCCAGTATAGCGTTGTACCCAGCGAGGTGTTCACAACTTGAAACATACCCAACCTGGTGACCTGGTTATCATTGCGACCCAAGGTGACCAGGAGGTCAATTATCCCCAGGAGGCGTACTATCCCACCTCCGAAACCATGCAGGGGTGTATAAACGGGGCGAAGACGGTCTAATGGGAGACCTATCTGCTGGTAAGCTTCAAGGAAGAAGACATTCGTCGTACTGCCATTGTCGATGAGAATTCTCTTAACGTTGAAAATGGCTACAACGACTGTAATGACCATCGCGTCATCATAAGGGACGACCACTCTGTACAAATCCTCTAAGTTGAAGGTGATGGCCTATTCTTGTTCTATACCGTGCATGGCTTGGACATCAATAGGTTGTTTTAGGGAGCAAGCATAATGCTTCATCACGGTGCTAGAATCCCCTCCTACCACCATGTCGCATGAAATCACATTTATAGTGCCAGCAGTGCCCGACCCTCCTGTCAATAGCTTCTGCTCTAGGTCCCTTCTTTCGGTGGCGCAATCCACATGGTTGTCCTTTACGAACTTTCTCGGATGTCCCCACTGAATTAGGCTTTCTATCTCTTCTTTTAGATTTTTGCATTCCTTAGTAGTGTACCAGAGGCTTTTGTGGAAATCACAATATTTGTCTTTGTTTATTCTCGGTGATCTTTGATCTCTATCATGATTCGCGTCCTGGAGGAATTGAGAATGGTCAAAGGGTGACGATGTCTCTCTTCCGGTGAGCGATGTTTAGACCTACGATCCCCATCATGTCTCGTCTTCTTATGATTTGATTTTTCTGGAGGGAGTGTCACTATTTTGACCATCGGTTATTCCGTCGACCGAGGAAACATGGTTTCTTCCATTTTGATATACTTTTCGGCCTTCTTGAGAAGGTCGTTCAACGCCTGTGGTGGATTCTTTGATTTGAGCAATTCACTGCATGTGTAATCGCTGATACAGCCGCGGTGATGTGTAGGTCGGGAATCTGTAGGCGTTCGCTATTGAAGTGGCTCATAAACTGCCTCAGCGACTATTCTGTGTGCTGTTTCATTTGCATAAGTATGGCAGCCGTTTTCTTGATCCTCTTGCTGCTGGCAAAGAAAGTCAGGAATTGATCCCTCTTACAGCGTCCCATACCAATCTCTCGCTGGACCCATCAGCGTTTGAGAAAAAGCTTTATCGGTTCAGGGCATTCTGCATGTCCATGATGTCAGTATACGTATTCAAGTGATTATTAAGATCGCCCGTTCCGTCATATTCCTTCATACGGGGGTATTTAAAGTTGTCTGGAAATGGAAAGGATCTGACTGCCTCTGTAAACGGGGTCTTCTTACTATAGGTGGTTGATAGTGCCGACCCTTGTCTAAGCCCTTCTGTTATCCCCTGTTGTATCATCTGTGCTACTGCATCCATCGATAACATCACCGTGCCGCTATAGACGGGCTGTTGGCCTTCTTCGCTAGATAGTTCTAGCTTTAGGGGCTAGGGCGGTTTCTTGGGTCGGTTCTTCTCCTCCATTCCCATGGGGATCGTTCAACTATAGCGGTGGCAGGTGGGTTCGCATGTTGCGGGGGATGTTCCTCGGTACCCCGGGAGGGGCCCGATGTGCCAGGTGGGGGTCGAGGGCAGTGTGCTCCTACCCCGCTGTGCAAGACCTATTTTTTCAGGTAGAAACCATGCTTACTGGGATTTCTATAGACGTCGCCAAATGACGATGTCAGATTCATCCTTGCGTGTTGAATATGCTCTTCTTCTAGCTTCGGACTCCCAAGACCCTGCAAAAAAGGCTTGGAAGTAGACCCCCGACTCCCCTCCGACGTAAAAGTAAATGAAACAGGTCTACGAAGGAAAAAATACTAGAGAGAGAGGTAAATATTTTTCACCTCGGGATGTGTGCATGTGAACAATGCATATTTATAAGTAGCATTTCCAAACAACGACAAAATGTACCTGACTTTGAATGGGCTTGCAGTGTCAATGGGTTCGGCCCATTGGTGATTAATTGGTTGATATAGCCTCTTCAAAGCCCACATTCGAGGCTTGGCCCAATTAACGAATATAGCACTTCCAGAAAGTTTTCTCCTTTAAAGGTACAAAAAATACACAGATAGCTGCCTATTTGTTGGGAAAAAAATATAATCTATTTTGATCAAAAGGAAAGTGAATGATAAATCTATGATCAAAGGGAAAGTGATGTGATGTACCATTGAAAGGAAAGTTTTCTCCTTTACAAATTAATAAGTGCACATTAACGGTTTATTTGTCTGATCCGCCATATTAAATAGAAAAAAGAATGAGTTAATTACATCTCTAACATTTAATTTTCCGTTTTAGCGTCCCCAACATTTTAAAAGTGTTACACTTAACGTCACTATGACGAAAACCGTCTATTTCTACTGTTAAAGTTGAAGGTATTTTGGTAAAATACAGAAAAACTAACATTTTAATAGTTAAAAAAGGCTGCCATTTTCTTGCAGCAGGGAGGGGACTCCCCTTCTTCCAGCAGCCAAAGGACCGAGGGGAGTATTTTCGGCAGCACTTTGCTGCTATTTCCGGTAGCAGGTAGGAGGCTCCCCTTTTGGCTGTCATTTCTAGCAGCACAGGGGGAGCCATTTGCTGCCATTTGGCTGCCGAAAATGGCAGCAAAGTGCTGCCATTTCCGACCTTTTTTTTTAAATATTAAAATATTAGTTTTTTTGTATTTTACCAAAATACCCTTAACTTTAACGGTGAAATAGACAGTTTCCATTACAGGGACGTTAAGTGTAACACTTTTAAAATGTTATGAAGCTAAAATGGAAAATTAAAAATTAGAGATGTAATCGATAAAAAATTGAAAGATTAGATACGTTAGGTGTAATTAACCTAAAAAGAATACATCTCTCTCTCTCTCTCTCTCTCTCTCTCTCTCTCTCTCTCTCTCTCTCGTTATTTTCTAGTCATATGTTTAAGTGCCATACAAAAGTGGTATTCGATTTTATCTTTTTAGGTGAGGGTGGGGGAGTAGGAGGTGTTAAAAATCGAACAGTTTGGACTAAACTGTTATTTCTTGCAAGAAGTGTGCTATAATTCGGCACTTTTCTCTAGCAGTCGTGAAATTGAAGCATCTCGTTATTTCTTACAGGGACGTTAAGTGTAACACTTTTAAAATGTTATGAAGTTAAAATGGAAAATTAAAAATTAAAGACATAATCGATAAAAAATTGAAAGATTAGAGACGTTAGATGTAATTAACCCAAAAAGAATACATGTGTGTCTCTGTCTCCTTCTCTCTCTCTCTCTCTCGTTATTTTCTAGTCATATGTTTCAGTGCCATACAAAAGTGGTATTCGATTTTATCTTTTTAGGTGGGGGTGGGGGGAGTAGGAGGTGTTAAAAATCGAACAATTTGGACTAAACTGTTATTTCTTGCAACAAGTGTGCTATAATTCGGCACTTTTCTCTAGCAGTCGTGAAATTGAAGCATCTCGTTTCATTCTTAAGGGACCCTCCCGAAAAGGCACCCAGACGCGCAAAAAAGTAGAAAATCTACCGAAGAATGAAATCATTGACTCCAATTCATGGGATTCAACACAGTCACCGGTCAGCGTACTTCTTCAGGTAAAGGGGATTGATTCAAAATTATGACCCCTCTTTCCCTTTCGATTTTAAATTGTTTTATCTTTTCCCAGATGATAACATTATTGTGTTTTGATTTGGGGTTAGAATTTACTTACTCTGGTCTTTTAATCTCCGTTCTGATCTTCTTTATGCAGTGTAATTTCAGTTTTTACAGAAGTTAAGCGTGCTAAAAAATGTCAAATTCTGTGAGCGAAGATCAAGGGCAGAGGTACAGTTTTTTTTTTTTTTTTTTGTGGACAATTTCTTTTAGCGCTTAAATTTAAACTTTGAGCTTTTGCTTGATGGATGATGATCCATACGTGCTCTCGAATCATGTTCTGCGCCAAAAAAAAAAAAAAAAAAAAGAAAGAGGAAAGAAAAACCAGTTATATTTGCAGAGTGTGGATCTTTCTTTGTGCCCTTTTTCCGATAACATTTGTTAGGATTGTAGTTTTAACTTTTGGAGTTTCTCCTTTTGGGTTATGGTATATAAGAGCTTTCAGTTATATTATATGCTGACTGCTGAAAGGAAAATGAAATGAGAAACCCAGTTATGCTGTTCACCTTGATGCATATGGGAGCATAACTGGTGAATCAAAGTTTTGGACTTTCATGTTCTATTTTAAATATGAAATACTCAAATTATCTGAATTTATGTATAAACTCATAGTAGAAGAGGCTTTGTTGCTTCAGCCTGCATTTTGGTTTTAATTGACCAATATATGCCTAATCTTCTGAATTTTATTATACTTCTCAATCTTGGGTTTTTTTATTATTTTCTTCCCATAGCTTCCGTAATAAATTATTTCACCGTGCTTGCTGCGCAGAGCAAAATTTAAGATTTATTCTGTATAAAGTTGTTCCTCGCCCGAATAAGTTCACAAGTTTCACATAAGTGTGGAACGAAAATAAGACAGTTGCAGTGAACTCATTGCATTTGTAAACTGTACTTTCTAAAAGCAATATTTGTTTCATTTTCTCTTACTGGATATGCTTCGTATCGTCCAGGAAAAGCATTTAAATTATCTTTATGTTGCTCTTTTTGTTATTTACTCTGGTTAAATTAGATGCTTGATGATGTATTCCATGATGATGGTCATTTGTTTCCTTCATGGAGCTGCTGGATTTCCTCTCATTATATCTAAAATTGAAAGGAATTGCAATTGGTGCTACGGTTTCAAGATTGGCTGTGATGAGAGAGTTAGGTTTTAAATGTTATATATGTAAATCAAATCTGTGACAGAATACGTAAGGAAAAGATAGAAATATACCCTTGTCAATTCCCTTAGCTGTAATCACTATTCATGAACTTTTGGCATGAATTTTTGTTTAGCAGTGTGTCATCAAATCACCGGTGATTTTAATGCTAAAAGGTACTTGGTCTTTATTACAGCTTAAGACACAGAATCACCAGTGATTGTACTGTTAAAAAAAATACTTATTTTGTTATTGCAGCTTAATAATTGCTGTCCTTGTGAATACTAATCAGTTTAATGACTTCCACCAACTGCAAGTTAGTATTTACATTTCTTCTCTAGCTGAATAAATTCAATTAACATGGCATGGGTCTACATTAGTCGCCCTGATTTGCATGTATCTAATGGTCTCAGTTACTTTGCTAGAACAACAGAAAACTAGGGATAAAGTTACTTTGTAGTTGATGATATCTCGCTCCCTTCATCCATGATTCCCTGGCCAGTCTTTGCAATTCAGGTTCTTGCAACTGAGACCATTAGATATAATCATTTTTAGCACATCTTGATGACTATATATTTAAATAGTTTGTATATCACAGGATTCTGCAGTGCAGAGTGTGTTTGATATAGATTTTTGAGAATTAATTTTGTGAAAAAGTGATTTTTTGGGAGAATGTGTGATTGAAAAGTAAGGAAAAGTTACGAATTTACGTGTAAGATTATTTTGATGGATACATGTGTGGTTGAAAACGAGTTTGAGTGCGAATTGATTTTGAAAAATCTAAATCAAACCAACCCATAGTCTAAGTCTGCTCTCGGTGCGATAAAATTTTTTTTAGCACATTGTTAATTAGTATATTTAAATAAATTTGTCCAATATCTAACAAGTTCAGCTCATATGTGAGATGGTTAACACTAAACAAACATAATATTGTATTTGACATCATAGAATTTGTTAGCGTTCAACTACTTTAGTTCAGACTATCAAAGAGGAAGTGTAAGCTTCAATTCGCATAAAGGTGTTTGTATGACATGTTATATGACATGTTATATCTTTAGTTTAATCCCGACGGGATTCATTTGCATTTCAAAGAGGAAATGTAAGCTTCAGTTAACAGAAAGGTGTTTGTATTGCTTGTTATAGCTTTAGTTTAATCCTGATGGGATTCATTCGCATTTCATCTTGCCGGAGCACTCGAAGCTGAGATGACATCCATTTTACTGTGACTATTTCTTTTCTATTTGCAAGAAGGGGGCACATGCGCACACAGCCACACAGACATACACACGTTACGTTTCAGATCCTTCAGTTGGTTGATATTATCTTCAGGGTTCATCTGATACTGAAGCACTACTATATCAGGAAAAATACTAGTATGGAGGATCCAAATGCAATGACAATTGAGTTTCTTCGGGCAAGATTATTATCCGAGAGATCTGTCTCAAAATCAGCAAGACAGAGAGCTGATGAACTGGCCAAGAGGGTGAGTTTCAGTATTTGATCTACTCCCGCTTGTCTTGTGTTGTTTTTCAGTATTTGATAACACTTCTCTGGTCAGTTCATATTTTTAATTACTCCTTCCATCCCACAAAGATAGTCCACTATTCTATTTTAGTCCGTCCCAAAAAGATAGTCCACTTATTATATTGAACATGTATTTAATGTTTTATATCCATATGTGCCCCTAGTTAATTATTGTTATTCAACTACCTATGCATTGAAAATATTTCTAACAATTAATGACACAAGGGTATATATGAAAAAATGAGGTAAAATTAAATGCTTTAACACATTACCTGTTAATCCTTAATCCACGAAAAATTACCTACCAGACTATCTTTGTGGGACGGAGGGAGTATTAAAACTAATCTTAACTTAGTTTAGGAAGTTACACTTGGTGAGTAGTATCTCATTTGGAAATTAATGCTTCATTTCCTGAAACTAAAAGGGTAGCTGATTCTCATTATAGTCCCTACATTATAATTTCTAAGCAACTATGAAGAGATTGCTTCAAGAATCGTTTAAACTGATCAAAAGTAAAATTTGTGACAAGCACTGCAAGATGGAGGGTGGATATGCAGATATTTACTTGCCTCTTTCTTTCCTCTTCTTGTTCTCCTCTATTCGTAATGTTGTTCAAGTGATCTATGTGTTCTCAAATTTGACAATTTGTTTTCCCTTCTTAAAAATCTGTGCACATACGTGCAGGTGGCAGAACTTGAAGAGCAACTAAAATTTGTGACTCTGCAAAGAAAGAAAGCTGAGATGGCAACTGCAGATGTTCTTGCAATTTTAGAGGATCATGGGATAAGTGATGTGTCCGAGGGATTTGATTCAAGCTCTGATCAGGAAGAAACGCTCTATGAATCTAATTCTCATAATGACATGGCAACAAGAAATGAAACTTCCACCAACACAGAAGTAAGAAGAAATGACACTGAGGCATATTCTAGTTCTGAAATTGAATCCTCTCCATCAACAGGTAGAAGCCTGTCCTGGAAAAGTGGTAAAGATTCGCGGTATTCTCTTGAAAGGAAGAAATACCTGGACTTAGCCAGGAGACGTGCTAGTTTTGCATCAAGTGCTTCGTCGACAAGGCGGGCTGGTAAATCATGCCGCAGAATAAGGCACAGGGAGACTAGGTAAATTTTTGGTTCAACTTCTAATCAACGATACTTCACTAAAGCTAGAGCTATTGCCTTATAATCTAAGATTAGTCTAATGACAGCATGAACGCATCTGCATTGAGATCCGAAGGAACCTCTCAACTAAAGCCACCTGAGATCTCAACCAACATTGCCTTCTGCTAATGAAAAATCGTCCAATAAGACTATTTTTGGCTAAGCTTAAAAGTCGGTTATGATTTATGGATAATTTTCTCTAAATACATAGACATGCATGTGTGTTGGGGGGGTGGGGGGCGCACGTGCGTGTGCTATGCACAGGTTTTCTGGGTGGGTGGTGGGACTTGATAGATCCATGCATGCAGATATTTGAATAATAAGTTTACTTTTCCTTTTTAAAGTTAATGGAAATATAGCAAACATGGTGAAAAATTTCCAAAAGTTAACTTTTTGAAGGTAAAAGAAAATTAATGGAAATATAGCAAACATGGTGAAAAACTTCCAAAAGTTAACTTTTTGAAGGTAAAAGAAAATTAAAACCTTGTTTCGGTTCTCTTTCTTTTTGTGTTCTTTCCCGTTGGTTCTTCTCAAATTTTTTACTTTCTTTAGTCGTTGGACACATTAAATTATGAGCTTATTGTATTTAAAACTAGGCAATAATTAACCATATTTTTGAATTGCAAAGCTTGTTTGTTGATGCACTTGTAATGGATTCATGCTTTTAGTGTTACCAGATCAGTGACAGAGGAGTCACGGGATGATGTTCACAAGGTAACTGAATCCTCTCACATTGAAGCTGACACGTTAAGGAAAAGTTCTGAACATGATAAAGAGGAGAACCTACTGAAAAATCCACCAGTGATGGTGGAAAAGTGCAGGCAAGAAAGCAATGGCCATTATTCCGGTGAAAATGGGGAAGATAACGACATGGAAAGAGCTTTGAAACGTCAAGCACAACTCATCGGGCAATACGAAGAAGAGGAGAAGGCCCAAAGAGAATGGGAGGAGAAGTTCAGAGAGAATAACAGTTACACTCCGGTAAAGTTTTATCTGTTTCAGACTTTTCACCGTTACTGCAATCTAATGTCAGGTTCACAAAAAGGTCAATTTCCGTTTCCCATTCAAAAGACTACAAGGATGGTGTTTTTATTTGGTTAGTTAAAGCAAATTACATTTTAGCATCTAGTTGATTATAATCTCCCATGTCCTCTTTTTTTTTTTTTTTTTTTTTTTTTTTTTTTTGGGGGTCATAGGGGAAGCTCCATCCGACACCATTTTGGTGTGGGCTTGGTGCAATTTAGGAAAATGGTGCTCCAACCCGTCTTTTTGCTGCTTTGGACAATTTGGCGTGTCACTGTACATTTGGTGCACATCCAAAACGCATTTCTATTTAATTGCAGAACTGCCATTTTCCTTTTTCTGTGTATGAACGAGCCATGTCCGCATTTTGTTCTACCTTTCATTGGCTGAAATTAAGCCACGTTCCTCTTACTTTTTTCTCTTTTAAGTGAGCATTAAGAAAAATTACTTTTCAAATCCCTTTTTTCCCCTTCAAGTCATTTTTTTCCTCGTAAATTCGTTATGAAGAAATAGTGAGTTCGTAAGGAACATTTGACACGATATGCAAACAATATGTTCCACTCATATGTAGATGTCCCAGTTTGGTAGTCTTTTCGGCCATTCATCTAAGATTTTATTTCCTTATTATAATTATTACTAAATGAAATATACTTAATTAGTTTTCAATATATACTAGTAGATGAAAATTAGAAAATAGAGCAAAATATTTACTGGAAAAGATTCGGGTTACTTTTAGAGTTCATGGGTGGGAGAGGTTTTGTGAGATGGAGTATGCAAAACTGTATTTTGGAGTAACTGACACCGCAAAAATAGAGTAACCGGGCTGGAGATGCCTTAACCATGTTCTACATACTTACCTATTTCTTTTGAAGTGTTAATTTACTAGCAAAATTTGTAGGCCCAGATGCCTCTAGCCCGAGTTCTGCATTCAACCAATCTTTGGTCTTGGTAGGAACATAACTTGGTAGGAATATAATTCTAATTAAAAGTTAGAATTAGAGATATATCACTAATCAGGAATGTTTTATTTTGTTTCTTTCTATAGTTAAGATGTTTTTATCGATGAACTTCAACATAGCTGAACTTTAACATTATTTAAAGGGTCTAACCTATATCACTAGTTCAACGTAGCCAAACTTCGCACTGTTAGCATTTCATTTCTTTTTTAAAAATAATATAATCACATTCACATAATATATGGTCCACATGTAGTGCACAAATCTTCACCATTCATTTTCACTCATTCTATATCTATTTTGAAGTAGAAATAGAATGCCAACTTGGACTTATGTTCAAGTTTAATAGGTCTTCGTTAAACTTGCATGAAGAGGAGGGTCGATGAGTTGAGGTTTTCTTATTCTCTGGTGAGCTTCTCAGTGTTGTTTAGCTATATTTTTCATATATTTTTTTAGTTAAATAGTGTTTAAAATATGCCCTCATATTCTAAACCTATTTTTTTTTCAATATCTGATAATTAGAATCTCAGAGTGAAAACGATAAGTTCAATTTGGCAAACCCTAACCTTAAAACATTCAGAATTGGAAATTCTAGAAGCAGGCCAATTAGCTCTAGCAACCAACGACCACCCGTCTTCTTCTTTCCGGCTTAATGATCAGAAGCAATTTTGTGCCAGCACCCGGTATCCAGCAATATCACTTTGACCTAGTAAATATTGACCGTCTCTTCTCTATGACTGCCGGTAAGAACTACCCTAGTAGTGGAACTTCTCGACCTGGCAACACCCTACTATCTCTGGCAACCCTTTTATGGTGAGGTCACACTGTTTCTTCAAGCATGGTTTTATTTTGCGACTACTGAGTTTCTTGACTTCAGATTTTAGGGACCCAACCACTTTACTCTGATGAACCCCATTTTTGCTAAGGCAAACCTTTTCAGTCTTCAGATTAGAGTTGTGTTGCTTTCCCTTTTTTTCTGTGGGTGAAAGGTTTGCTGGGCAGTCAAATTCTTGGCTGTGGATCTCTTCTTGGATTTGAGTTTTTGGTTTAACCCTACAGAGCTCTTCCAGATTATGCAGTTTAGTCCTTGGATATTTTAAGGTTTGCTGGGCAGTCAAAGTCTTGGCTGTGGATCTCTTCAGACGTGGATTTTCAGATTCCTACACGACGCTCTTCCGATCTAAAATTTCTATTTGTTGCAGATGGGTGCTGTGATTTACAATTTTGCATTTAGTTATTGAGATTTCTATGTGGCAATTGGATCCTAAAAGTTCTAGATTTTTGCGTTTCAATGTTCATTTCAGATTCTCAATTTTAATGATTCGTCTTGCTATCATTTATGTGATAGCTATTTCCATTTGGATGTCATTTTCTGGTTTTGGATTGTCTGTGTGGTGTTTAAGTGTCAATCGTTGTTGATTAAGTTCAAATCCTATATTACCATTGTATTGTTGGATGTTCTATTATCACCATTTTTGTATTAGATGTCATAACCTTATTATTATTAATAATTATTAATTTCTGAGATTGGATTGCGTTGGCGGGGCTATGCTAACGTGTCATCTTATTTGACTAGCCATCTGCTACACTAAGGATTTTGTGCAGATAAATCTGTCTGTTATTTCTTGTGGATCCATTTTTAACTTGGCTGCGGACCTTCTATCTTTGACAACTTTCTCTTGACAACAACCTTACATTACTGTCAGATATTTCCTGATGCATATAAGTCATGCAAGTTCCCTTGTAGCTCCATCTGATTTATCCATTACTTCTTTCTGTTCAATTCTGTAATATCTCCATTCTTTCAGCAGAAAAGTGCACTCTGCTTTCTTTCCATGTTTAATGTTTTTGTTATTTGTTGATCCCCTTGTCTCTGCCATTGCTCATTTCTGATATGGTGGATCAATCCATACAGAGGTGTAGCTCTATTGTTCTTTTTATGGATTAATCACCAATCCTATATTACCAAAAGTTGCAGCAACGTTACAGATTAGAAAACAAATGCAAGAATACCCACAACTTAAATAAATTGGTTAAAATTCCCTTGGAGAGTACGCCCACTAAATACCCTTCCAGCATTGCACTGACATTTTCCATGTTACTGAAATCACCCTAGCTACTTTGAGGCACCCAGGGACAGATAATTCTTTTATATATATCCCATGTAATCTTGATCTTATTTATTCAAGCATAAAGTTATATATTGGCACATTTTTTAACATTTTCTAACAGTTATGCGTTGATTTTATTTGTTATTCATGATTTGACAGGATTCATTTGACCCGGGGAACCATTCAGATGTGACTGAAGAGGAGGATGAGACTAAAGCACCTGAACTGCCTTGTAGTGTTGGAACAAGTTCTGATAACCAAGAAAAGAAGTCAGGGCCAGTTGAGGCTTACTTGGGTGACAAACCACGCACGTGCAGTAATTTGCAATCTGCTTCAGATGCCAGCAGGGGTAACTCAGTGGGTCAAAGATCCAGTGGCATGATTACTTCTGAATCTTCTGCACCAGAATCTTCACCTCCTACGCCTATGGGGAATAATGATCAACAGTTTTCAGGAGAACATCATAATTTGCCTTTGGACCATTCTCATCAATATTTGCCAAGTTCTACATCAAGTTGCCCTTCGACAAAGATCTCCACTTGTGCAGGAAACAGTTTGCCTTTGTATGTTCCTTCTGGAACCTCTGCAGTTATGCCTCAAGAAACTTCAACTGATTTAGGATCTGTCCTAGAGAAACTCCAGCAAGCGAAATTGTCATTGAAGCAAAACCTCAATAGCTTGCCACTAGTGCGTGGAAGAACTTCTGGGAATGTTGTTGAATCATCTAATTTGGGAACAAACCCCGAGGACCGGTTCAGACTTCCTGTTGCTTATCCAGGTCTTTTTAGGTTGCCAATTGATTATGAGTATGAAGCGAGTAACCGAGGCAATCCTTCTGGTATTGGTTCACAATTAGGTTTCCCAAAGATTTCTTCAGGTGTTGGTGATCCATTTCTTTCAAATGCTGCCATTGAGTCTAGAAGAGCTTTCACTGTTGACCAGTTTCGCAATGTTCCCCCAAGTCCCTTTACTGAAGTCGGGCCCGGACTTCCTACACAGTGGCCTCCATTACAGCCTAGATTGAGTGCAGGTTTTGATGGACTGAACTATCGTAATCCACCTTTGAATGTTCTTCCTTCTTCTAGCAACAATGCATATTCTTTTTTCCCAGACTTCACAGTGAGGTTACCTTCGAGTGAAGGAATTCTGAGAACCTCTCCGAGAGATCGGAAGATGGGGGTACCTCCTTTACCTCACTTCGCTTTATACAACGATCCATACCGACCTAATATGTATAGATAGTTATCTGCTACTTGGGGCAGCTCAATTTGCTTGGTTATGCTAGCTGAGAAACTGGATTTTGTTGTAGATCATTTCCTTTTCTGGAAGGTAAAAGTCTTGTTGGGGATATGAGCAGTATTTGAATTTGGATATGTGCCCATGAACTGCTTATATTCCCATACATGCTACATTCATCTCTCTCTTTCTCTCTCTCTCGTTACTGCATATTTCCAGTACTAGTATTACTCAATTCCATGGTTACTTTTCGAGCCTCTTGCTTCACAATCGTTAAGTGGATAGCGCCATTTAAGTTATCTAGTCTGTCATTTTTATACTAGTTTCTACATGGCCAATTTATTTATCAATTTTCCAAATACCAGGTAAATGGTCATTTTTTCAATGGATTGTCTAAAATATCCTTCACAAAGACAGTTTAAATAATATCAAGATAATTTGAACGATCTACGACGGTTGGAACTATTAAGGAGATTTTGAGTTTGGAACCTTTTTTTTTTTAATATTACAAGGAGATTGTAGGGGTTGGGATTTGAACCCTTGATCAAGGGTGTGCGAAATTAACTAGAATGTCATTAAAGTATAAAAATTTTGGCGATTTTGAGTTTGAAGTTAAATTTTCAACTTGGTACAAAACTTGGGGGAAAAAAAAGTTCACAAAGTGTGTGTGGGAATTGATGAATCGGGATATTCAAGCTCACACATCTTCTTACAAAATAAGATAATAGTTAAATTTTATTTTAAAATAAAAAGAGGGGAAAAAACCATAGGCATTGGAGTAATTATTTTGGTTAACTTGGAAATGATGCCAACTCAAAATCGTTCTTTAAACGAGCCTTGCGAGTGTGATAATTTTTATGTTTGTATATATATGAACTTCAAAATAATAATAATAATAATAATAATAATAATAATAATAATAATAATAATAATAATAATAATATAATAACAACAACAACATCAACAACAAAACTCCTCCTACACTCTTAGTAACTGATTATTTTCTCATCTATTGTGACGTATATTAATTTTCATTTTTTTATTCAAGCGCCACGAATATTTCTAATACCACCATTCGAGAGGGTAAGTTAAGTTTTGTTAAATTAATTATTACTATTGTAGATTCGTCATATATTAAATAGAGTTTATGTTTCAAATTTATTTAAGCTTTAATTTGTCGAAAAGACATAAATTAAATCGTATTTAAATATCTAAATTTGTTTTATTATTTTATTAACCTTCCAAAATCAGGATTAGAGCCAAGAACGAAACATGCAAAACCTATATATATAAAGGTGCATTAATTCCCTCCCATTCACCGCAAAACGTTTATTCTCACAGACTTCGCCAAAAGAATCGACACAAAAATGAAGGAAGTTTTCCTTCCGCCACCACCGGGTTACCGCTTCAACCCCACGGACGAGGAACTAATCACTTACTACCTCTGGCCAAAAGCAGCCAAACAGCCACTGCCACCGAGCTCGATTGTGGAGAAGCCACTGTACGGGATTAACGCCAATCCGTGGGAGGTTTTCAGCGATGACGATCCATGGGAGACTTACACCACCTTTGACAAGAACGGGACCAAAACTCTAAAGGAAACCATCTACGTGTTCACGACCTTGTCCAAGATTAACAACGGCAAGAAAAGGGTATCAAGAATTGCTGGTTGCGGGTCATGGGATGGCCAAACGGGGGCCACGAGTATCCACGACTGTCAAGGAAATTACGTCATTGGCTCCAAGAAGATGTTGAGTTTTGAGACCAAGAAGGGATCAGATGGTTCGGAGATGAAGAAGATACATGGACATTGGATCATGCATGAGTACTCCCTCGATGGCACGTCTAATGAAGTGCTCTGTAAGATTACCAGAACTTGGAAGGGAAAAGATATAAATCTGGCTCCAGTAGTTGGTGAAAACAGGAAACGATCATTGAAGGATGCTAATCCCAATCTGAATGGTGGTGATCATGGGAACAAGAAAGCAAAATTTACGATGGTCCCAGTTGTATCCACAAACGACACTCAAGAATCAACCGCTAATTGTGAAGCCTCGGATAATATTGAAACAGATGATTCGAGGTTTTCGGAGTCATTGGAGGCCATGTTAATGGAGGACGATCCTCAAGACTATGAATCTGCAAGGTTTAGTGAGTCGTTGGAGGCGTTGGAGACTATATTAATGGAGGATGCTCAAGATCAAGATTATGAAAATGATGCAAGGTTTTGTGAGTCGTTGGAGGGATTGGAGACTATATTAATGGAGAATGCTCAACATCAAGACTATGACTATGCTAGGTTTTGTGCTTCGTTAGAGGAATTGGAGACTATTCCCGATCTTGATATTGCAAGTTCAGATCCTTTAGCTCCATGGTCGGCTGTGAATGACACCCCTGAAAAATGGGGTTCCTTTTGTAGCCCCATTTTCCAGTTAGATAGTTCCAAGAGCAGTTTGATTTACAACTAATTGTGGTTTGAACTCATGTTGTGTATTAATGGATTAAAAGATGTAGGAATGGGAAGATGATGAGGGTGCTAAGGAGGTGCCAACCTAGTTGGGACGTCCAGGTGCACCTACTGATTCCTATCTCCAACATTAATTTTTTTTTTGTTGTATTATAATTCGAATTTGATCAAATTCTTGACAATCTTTCTTACCACTAGTTTACAATTACACATACTAATATAACTGACATTGGTGTCCACATTATTGATGTTAGACTATGGCAGAGGAGCAAAATTTTAATGCAGTGATGAGAGTTTGTTGTTCTTTTAGGTTTGCATGGAAGTCAAATTCTTGGTTGTGGATCTCTTCTTGGTTTTCAGGAGTTTTTGGTTTGACCCTACAGAGCTCTGCAATTTTAGTCCCCGGATTTTTTAAAATGTTAAATTCAGACATGGATTTTAAGATTTTGTGCAGGTGTTTAGTCCCTAAAATTTTTATTTGTTACAAATGGGTGCCTGTGATTTTATAATTTTGCATTTTGAGATTTATTTATTTTTGTAAACCTATTTTTTGAGATTTCTATTTAGGCAATTGGTCCCAAAAGTGTTAGATTTTTACTTTCTAATCTTCATCTCAGATTCTCTGTTTTAATGGTTTGTCTTGCTATCATTTAATGTGATAGCTATTTCCATTTGGATGACGTTTCCTCGTTTAGGGTTGTTTTTGTGGTGCGTTAAGTGTCAATTGTTGTTGATTAAGTTCAAATCCTATTTTACCAGTATATTGTTGCATGTTCTATTTTCATCATTTATAGTAGTAGATCTCATAACAATATTATTATTAATTTATGCAATTGTCATTTCTTGTGGATGACTGGATGCCATTTTTAAGTTGGCTGTGAACCTTCTCTTTGACAACTTTCTCTTGAAAACAACCTTAAATTTATCTGATGATCCATTTCCTTCCAACACGGTGTCCTCCATCTTAGCCTAGATTGAGTGCAGATTTTGATGGACTGAACTATATATTGTAATCCCCCCACCAATTTTCTTCCTTCTTCCAGCAATTAATAAACGCACATCCTCGCGTGTTTGGCTAGGTAGATTATAATCTATTTTTATTATAATCTGCCACACAACATCATTTAATTGGTTTCACATTTTTCAAAAAGTCAAAAAGTAAAAGTCAAACCGCAATTATTTACTTCTTACAAAAAATAACTAATAAAATGAAGTCACGTAGCAGATTATAATCAAATAAATAATCTACACCCTTGCCAAACACTTTGTAATGAAGTTCTCTGTAAGAATAAAAGAACGTGGGAGGGGAGAGGTATAAATTTGGCTGAAAACAAGAAGTGATCAAGAACGACATTAATGGAGGATACTACTCAAAATCCGAATGGAGACGACGGGAACAAGAAACTGAGAACGATGATGGAGCCGACAATATCTACAAAGGACATGCAAGAATCGACCATTGCTCAAAGCTCAACTAACTTTTCTGATCATATATAACCAATTCGACGACCGTAGGCAAGGAATTGGGATGATATTCTACAGCAAATTGGCCCCGAGTTTGATGATTCGGATATCAGTGAATTCGAGGCTCCTCCATTAATGTTAGACGACAGTAGTAATGGATATTGTTTTCAAGAATCAACTCAACGGGCAATGGCCGCCATACGTGATGATCATTCCATTGATTTAGATTAGATTTTTTTTTTTAATTTTATTTTTTAAATTCCATGAAGTTCTTATTGTATTTGTTACAAACAAGAAATTTTGTTTGAAATATTAATGGAGGATGAGTAGTACTTCCGCAGTTGGCTGCTCTGTTAGAGATTTCAAATTTGAAGATTTTGTTCCATTGATCACACAATATGTTAATTAATTAATTAATGTGTAAATCATTAGCTACAAAATGTTTTGCTAATCAATGTTAACAATCAGGTTAATTTCACTTATTATATGGCAAATGAACGTTGTTCCCTTTTACTGGCAACCGGCCTACCCAACTTTAGTTCAGAGTTATTATTAGGTCACTGAATTTTAATTTCCGACCATTTAATTATTATTAAGGCATTCCTGATTTAGGAGTAATCTAGCCACTGAAACTTAATTCAGAAAAAATTTCTATTTGTACATTAAACTTGTACTTCAATTTTTACATGTGTGCTTGTGGCCATATAATAGCATTTAATTTGAATTTGCTGTGATTTGTAGTTAAGTAAAATCCTGTCAAGTGTCTTATGTGTAAGAAATTAAGTGTTAAAAAAAAAAGTTAACAAAATGTTTGACAAACAATACACTTCGCATAATTATGTTTCTTAAGACATCTAATCACTTTTAAACTTGGGTTTTACATTTTACTGCGACTGACGCTTTATCGCGTATTTGTGTACTTAGACGCGCTTAGACTTAATAATCGACTTAGATGCTTTTTCACGTATTAAACTTTTAAGACCTTGTTACCAAATATACCAATTAAATTACCCCTATTACCACCCTACATCCCTTCTTATTCTTGCTCTCAGTCTCTGACTCGCTAGAGTTCGAATTGGAGTGGGCTCTTGACAATGTTCTAAAAATCGTAATGCCTAGAAAATCGTTGAACTCAAACCTTGAGTTTATCCGCGTTTAACCACACCAATGTATGATAAACCTTGACGAATGAGTGATAAAGTGCAAGGCGTACGTCGAGTCCGAAGATCGAGTATAAATGTCACCTAGACGAGACATGCCAGCTTTTTGGAATACATACTTTTTATCATTACTCTAACTGATTTTAAGAACTTCTAATTAACAACTCAAAACTGTCACAATGTCTTCTTCATTGCTTGCTGCGGCATAAAAAAGGGCATATTCTTATAATACAATAGTTAAAAACAATAAGAAACCGTTGACCAACCCAACATATTGTTTTCTCCGTACAACTCTGGCTTTCTTTGGCTGAGATCGTCTACATCACTCCTTCTCTTGTTCCTTACAAGGGCTGCAGCATAGGTGTGCTATTTGAATAAAAGGTTATACAAAAAACATATTTAGCCCGATCGAATTTTTGAACATATATATTACAGAAAAATTTTATTTTACCTACACATGTATGTTATTATTACACATGCGCGCAATACTTGGCAGATCACTTAACCTATAAGTGTGGGATGCCTGTAGCTTAGATGTTTGACATATATGTATACATGTATAATAACATGTATGTGTGTAAGCAAAATAAAATTGTTAATATATCACACCATTCTTAAATTAATAGTAATCACATCAACCATATTATCTTTTTGTCATCTATTTTGACGAAATAGTTTAATCCTTGTGCACCCAATGATTGAACCCTCTTCTTAGACTGTTGCAATTTTTATTTTAGAATCACACTATTTAAATGATTGAGAAGAAAAAAATGACAGACAAAAAGAGTTAAAGTTACCTTAATATCCCTACAAACCAACACATGGGAGAGAGTATCAACCAGGATAACAAGATAAATTTATGAGTTGTGCTATTTGAATAAAAATCCATACAAAAATTCTAACAAAACTGACACATGGCACAATCTTGTTTTTCAACACATTACATCACTTTTAAATCAGTACTAATCACACATGTCACATATTTATTTTATTTAACTTTTTATCTCTTATTTTATTCAACTAGAATTATTATAAATTTATACTCTTTTTGTCACGATTTTTGTCAACTTTTTTGGGCCAAATAGAATAATTTTTTTTATTTTAACTTCTTTTTTTTTTTTTTTATATAGTTAAGTACTTTCAAAAGAACTTCCTAAACTTTGTGAGTTGCAAACACTATTCCCAACTATTCCCAACACCATTCCCAACTAATCGGTCAATTGGATTGAAATTTTCTTCTTGCCGTGAGAAAAGTGCGTGAATTCCATTTGATTATAAACATTTACAAAGAGTATCAATCTCTTTCGGGTGTTTGTCAACTCTAACTTTTAAGGAGGAAAAAAGAAAAAAAAATAAATCTAAAACTAGCTCTTTAATCAACAAATAATCTAAAGACCATGATGATTAATGTTACATTGATGATCTATCATCTATGGCATCCAGTGTTTTAGAAAGTGTGAGGCGTGGAAAAGTATCAAGGCCAAATATTGAGCTTTTGCGCGACTAAGCGTAACAATGCGCTATAAAATCGTAGTCAATGCGTGATAAAGCGCAAAGCGTGACGAAGCGTGGAGCTCAAGTTTCAAGCCTAGGCGCGGCTTAAGCGTCGCCTAGGCGAGCTTTTTAGAGCAGAGATGACATCTATTGCATGTATTACTTTACTATTGTAGAGTTCGGGGCAAAAAAAATCAGATTGGATGGGGAAAGGTTAAGACATAATCAGTCTTGACTATCTTAAGAATATTCGTAGTGAGAATATAGAGAAATAAAATGAATGTAAATGAACAATAGAAACCTCTAAAATATGTGTTTGTATCACAAAATTATATTGATAAAATTAATTTGACCAACATAAGTTATATGGCAGAGACAGACTGAGAAATGCTACAAATATTATTAATTCTACTAATAATTGTATAGATTGAAAACATATATAGAATAATTAGTATTCTATCTTTTTGCTCTAGAAATCCACCACAATATTTTAGAGAAGACAATGGTAAATATGGAATGACAGATATAGAGATAACTATGTGTGTGTATGCGCGCGCTTGTAAGAGCATGTCTAATATTGGGGTGAGCCCAAAACAACCAAATAGTGTATGCGGGATGGAGGCGAAAGCCATTTTGGAGGGGGAAAAAGGAAAAGAGGGACCAAATTTGGCTCCTTTTTTACCCAATTCAATTCCTTTCTCACTTTCTTTCTTAAAAAATGTATGTAGTAAATTAAAGAAAATAACACTTTGTGAAAACTTAAATACCAAATGTATGATGAAAAAAGGCAATAACAAAATTATTTGTAAAAAATTTTTAGAACATTAAAAAAAGAATTCTCTCACACTATAATTACTAGATTCCCACACACATATATATATATATATATACACACACATTATTTGAGAATAGTTTCTTTTGATAACTTTTTTCATTTAGCTTTTTTCTCTTGGCATTTTCCCCCAAATGTTACAATTGCTCTAAGGGAGAAAACTTTCATGGAGCACTTTCAATGTTAGGAAGAAAATGTAGGGGGAAAAGGGGAAAGGAAAAATTTGGGGAAAAAAGTAAATGAGGCTAAATTTGAATATGGTAAGAATAACCGAAATTTGAGTTTTTTGCTCCACATTGTAAATGCCCTTACAGCTGGTGATTAATATGCGAATTCCGTTTCCCTATTATTGATGATAAGTTAGCGGTACATGTAGTATTTTTTTAGATAGTTGTATAAATGAAATTGATCATATTGTTTATTTTTCAATGAGCACTGTGCTCATGCATTAAAATGAGTACCCTTATATTGAAGTGAACTCTACAAAATGTGGGGCCCACCCATATTGGGGTGCCTATTTAACACATGATATATGGAAAATTTTCAAAAAACCCCGGAGGTTTTGTAACAAATCTCCCACTTTACGTGGCGTGTATAAATGAACACTACATGTAATTCATACAAGCTATTTGTCTTTTAAATATACGTATCGTGTATCCATATACCATACAGAGTAGAAGGTTTTGACCGGAGGTTTTAAAAGGGGACTATGAGAAAACAACTTTTTTGCAATTTGCCAAATGGGTAATTTGCGGAAATGAACCCTATCGTTTAATATTAGTGCAAAAACAGACTTTATAATTTATAATTTGGCGATTTCAACCTGAACGTATACAATTCTTTACAAAAAGGACCTTATTGTCTAAATTTGTCAATTTCTATTGTTAAAATGACTTTTTTACCCTTACTCTTTTTCCCCCTAAAATATAATCCTTTTTAAGCTATTCTACCTCTAATTTCAAGTAAAATATAAAAACAAAAATTTATATTTTGATCTACCTATTTTAACTGCATCATAATATTACACCCCCACCACTATAAAAAAAAAAGACATTTTCGATTTTTCAGTTAATTAATTTTTTTAGAATATCTAGTGGAAGCTCCTACTTCTTCACCGCTAGCAGCGTGTGAAGACCAATATAAATGTCAATATGATACATCAACCAACTGTAAGAAGTTTCCTATAAATCTTCCGATCTTTATATTTTAATTGAGATTAAGAGTAAAAATGTCATTTCAATAACGAAACTGACAAATTCTGATGGTAAGGCCCACTTTATAAGGGACAATGATACGTTAAGGTTGAAATCGTCAAGTTAGAAAATTATATAGTCTATTTTCACTCTGACAGATCGGAAGATATGGTCCACTTACACAAATTACCCTTTGCCAAATGGACAAATGGTTTGAATGCCGTTCCATGGCGCGGAAGATTGCACCCCAGTCTTGGGGGACCCACCTGGAGTTCCCTATTGCACCCTATAAAG
>CAVNYN010226603.1:0-11346 GCA_963692815.1 Nyctanthes arbor-tristis
ATATGAAAATAGGACATTATTAGGTGATATTCTTACGTGACATATTAGTATTGAATGATAAAAAAGTAGCCATATAATCATCACCCAATAAATGTGTGCCACATGAGAATGTCACCTAATAATGTCCTCTTTTCATGTCCCCCATAAAATTACTCTGTATAACCTATTACTCTAGATCAAATTATGATCAGCTGCTAAAATGGACCCTTTGTGAATGTAAAAAATAAAAAATAAATAAATAATTAAATTAAGTCGATTGCAACGACCGAGCTCAATGACAAATTCAAATATCAAGTACGTGAATATGGATGATAATGACAATCTGACCCAGAGTTTGATTGGGAAAAAAAAAAAGAAAAGAAAAATATTAATAATGTTTGATTAATGAAATCCATGTATGGACAAAAAATCACATGCAAACACTTACGCGGTTTCAGTAATTTAAGTTTCTTGCATTACACGCATCAGCGTTATTATTATTCTTTTCTTTTCTCTCTTTTTTTCTTTTTTAAAATCGCCTCCAAAGTCTGTCCAATTTTTAACAACTACTATTATTATTATTATTATTATTATTATTATTATTATTTGTCTAGTTATTACAATTTTAATCATGCATTTTACGTCAATTGCTGCACATTCCCCATTTAATTTAAAAAAATAATAATGCAAAATATTGATATATTTCATTTAACAAATCAAGGATAATAAAAATTCTAGAATGTCAACACAAGTTATATGTACTTGTCAACTGGTCATAATTAATTGTTATTTATTTTGACGTAGTAGAAATAATTTATGTGCAATTACCCTTTCTTCTCACTTCCCTTTCTTCCCAAAATATATTAATCATATATCTTTTGAACGGTTCACACTTTCTTTATTGTTTTCGGGTTGTTTTTAGTTTTCAAAAGTTTTTAAATACTGAGATTTATACCATTTGGCTAACGGATTAGGTTGAGATCCTAAGATCTAAAAGTCCTCAAATTAGATTCCCCTGTATTAGGATTTATATATTCCACCTAATATAGATTTATTTTTACTAGTATAGATTTCTTTTGTACTGTGTTTCAATGGAACTTATATTTGTGAGCATTGATATTATTAAATTCCAGATTATAATTGTACTTTCACTAAAAATATTGAACTTTCGTACTCTGATCAATTTGAAAATGTATCTTGTGCAAAGAAGGGAAGAAAAATTGCAAAAAAAATCTGGGAAAACTGAAATAAAAAAAATTTTCGTTACAAAAGCTGGGAAAAACTAAAATTAAATATTTTGATTATGAAATAATTATGAATAAATTAGCTATAAGTGTCATGATTGATAAATTAATTAAAAAATTTAA
Source organism: Nyctanthes arbor-tristis (assembly GCA_963692815.1). Taxonomy (NCBI): domain Eukaryota; kingdom Viridiplantae; phylum Streptophyta; class Magnoliopsida; order Lamiales; family Oleaceae; genus Nyctanthes; species Nyctanthes arbor-tristis. The sequence continues at coordinate 1,347 of CAVNYN010226603.1, forward strand.
ATTATTAGTAAATTAACTCTTTTGATTTTCCCCTTTTAATATAGGTCCTATAACGTGCCTTTTATTTCAGAACTTCATTGTATTCAAATTTTCAATAATTAATTATTATGTACCCTTTCTTGTACGGGTTTTGATCATTCAAATAAAAAAAGTATGAATTTTCATTCTTCCAATTGCCCCGACCATACTTTGGCGTGAGAATTAATAGTAATAACGAAGAAAGAAATGAAAGTTGTCGCCAATTTTATAGGGTTCACAATCTGTCAGTTAGTCTTTGTACCTCTCATAACACATAAATATAAAAGTTTTCTATATTAATCAAAGAAATCTAAAAATTTATTAAAACGTTAGTTAGTGGTACAGAGATGCAAATTGATAGCTATCGAGCATTTATGCCAAATTAATGGATGAGATATCCTTTGTGTACTGTTTACCTAATCGTGGGTTGTCAACCGTTCAATACATGCTTGTTTGATTCTCATTATTTGTCTAATTTTGAGGAAATTATAATGAGGAAAGAGGTAAAATGTGCATTGGAAATGTAAAAATGTTTGAAATATGTGGTTGTAATTGAGCAATTGTCAAATTAAATATCAAATCAATAGTAGATAAAATTATAATTGGAGAGGATAATGAGGATTAAACAAGTATGCCGGAAAAAAATTATAGAATGTCAATGTGAGCTATGTGGTTTGTAAATGGTTATATATATGAATAATATCCACTGTTATTATATAGTAAGTATTATTTTGACCAAGCAAAAAATAAAAGTATGACCCTTGTTTGTTATTATATTGTATTCTTAATTTCTACTTCTAAAATATTAATTAACGTATCTTTCGAAATATTTTCACCCAATCCCTTAACTCATATGTACTTTAGTGATTTATATTTACTTTAACCATCGTACGGCATTGACTTGTTCAAATTACGAGTTTAATTTTGGATTTTGGATTTACATGAGAATAATTTAAAAATTTACCATATATTTGTGTCTTCTAGAAAACAAAATAAAAAAAATGGGTAACATCGTCGCAGACCTAAAATGTAATAATTAAGGTTTTACTTGCAATTTAATAATATTTTACCTGACAAGTTGACTGTTGTATACTTCCAACATAAATTTTTGTTCTGTCACAGCAGACAAAAATGCACTCTCTATCTAGGTTCTTCTACGCAATCAATAATATTTTAATTTTGACACCCTAGTGTAAAAAGTTAATACTATATTATATTGCAAAATTTTTAATAATTTTAAAAGGTGTTGTTACGGCACCTCATATTCATACGAGTGCATGAGTGTATTTCAAGTTGATTTTACTATATTAATTATTTGTTTGTTGATTAGTATAAGGTAGATTTAATTATATGGTATTCCGTGAAATAATTCGAAAAAATTCATTGTGTCGTAATGAATTTCAAAAGTTGCCAAACAAAATAAACCATAAGCCCCCGCAAATATAGAGGTGTTATCCCTCTTTAATCCCATCCTAAGTATAGTCACTTTTTTTATATTATAAATATAATATATAATAACATAGTATTTTTTGAAAGAATATATAATAACGCAGTTAATTTCTTTTTTTCTTATATAACTTTATTTATTAGAGTCTCGGTTAATTGCCCTGTCCCGATTGGCTTCTTCGTGCCCATTCAAACTAAATAGATAGATTATTGTAGATGTTCCCATAGACCATGGTAAGAATAGGACAGTTGCACTAAAGAAGAGAGTTAATTTCTTAACTTTTTAATAGTGTAGCTTTATTTGGTGTGCATTTGATGAGCAAATAAGAACCAATTAAATAAATAACATTAGGAAAAATGTTTTCCAAATTTTACTTTTCTAACAAGATAAAGCTTAATTAACATTTTTTTTCTTAATATTATGAAAATGGTGTGTGTGTGTGTGTGTTTTTTTTTTTTAATTGTTGAAAGTTTTACAATGTATTTTTAATTACTTACTAAAGCCCTGTATTAATTTGAATAAATGTGCAACGAGCACCGACAGAATTAATTTTAATTCTACAAATTATAGTGGGGGTCCCTGTCTCTCTAGTTAAGAATAACAATGAAGTCAAAAACTTTGAAAACCTCTATTTTGTACCTACATCGTCTGAGCCTCGATCAGGCACGTTAGCAAGCAGATGTAACATATTATGTTGTCCAACCTGATTAAAACTGTATTGTTAGAGGCGTAAAATACAAACTACACTAATGAGTTTTGATCGTAGTCTCAATCTCTAGCTATACATCTGGTGAGCGATCATTTATAGGTCTATTAGTTAATATATCACAATCATTTCTCGAATCAAACTTTTTTACAGATTAAATTTCTATTTATTGTCTAAATTTTCAATATTGCGTATATTCTAATTAGAGGAAAAAAATCTAGTACTTTGGAGTACTGTACTCAGTACTCCTGACCAATTAGGGATCTGCATGTGAATTCAAGGGGCCTAATTTGTTATTTAATTTAGACCCTGAATCTCACATGTGAATCTGTAATTACTTAAGAATACCAGATGCTCAATATTCCTAGAGTACTGGATTTTTTCCCTAACTAAATGTCTTTCAAAACTATGTAGAAGAGTAGTAGATCATTTTTCCCTCTCTGAAGAGGATAATTATTTAAATCCATGTGGGGGTCTATCGCCCAACATGCTATAATGGGATTATTTATAGAGTAGTAATGGCATGTTGGGCTATACTCCTATTATTGGGTAATTAGGAATTTTAGAATAGGATGGTCCAATGATCTCATTTGTAGAGGGATAATATTTGTGTAAGAAAGACCATGCACATGATGTTACCACTTTCCACATGGGAAATCCAACCACCTCTAAGTACCATTCTCATAATTAACTGTAATCATTTTGTATACAATTTTTTTGCTCATTATATATGTTTTTTTTTTTCTCTATTATTTTTGAGACAGTATTTGTTATCGACATTTTGAAAGTTATTTCTTTCAGTTCCCCCAACAAATTTGCTTCTTTTGCTCAAGAAACCCAAAAGAAACCAATTTGGATTTAAGGATTCGGTATGAATTTAAATAAGTTTTTAGATTGTTTATGAATGCTAATTAAAAATAAGGATAGTACTAAACATCCACCTCATTGAAACAATTATCATGATAAATTAGAAATAAATTATCGTAAAATTATTTCGATATATAAACAATTCAGTGTGATAGATAGTAGGTGGACACGAAATGAGTAGATATGTAGCATCGTCCTAATAATAAAAGCAGCGATCCTTGATCATCAATTTCTCAGTCAAATCAAATCACTAATTTGTGCACATATATGCATTCGAAGTCTTGTATATGTTCTCTTTGATGTGCATTGTCACTTTATATTTTTAGCTAGCATGTATAGGTTGCCCACACCTACAAAACCATAGCTTGCATACATGTATTTTTTTTATCCTTTAAGATCAAGGAAGAGAATATTCTCCACCAAATTGTTTCGTGTCCGCATATGTATTAACTTTCTAAGTTGTAAACAAAACGAATTCAAAATGATCTCTTAACAAAAAAACATGCACCCATAGGCTGCCCAACTGAGGGATGAGTGCGCCCACGTCTTCTTAAAGTCGAACCACGAGCATTATTATCTCCCAACAAAAATAGATTATAACTTGTAACCAAATCTTGAATTTTCTATAGAAATAGATCGGGCTCTGATTACGAAGCCAGATCACCAATTAAAGCATGAGGTGGTGTGCTGTGATTGGTGATCTGGCGCCGTAATCAGAGCTCCATCTGTTTCTATAGAGGAACCTACCAAATCTTCCATATTTCTAATATGCATAGCATTTTGTCACAATCTTGTTTCATCTACAATAATATATATTGAAATGAAAGCAAAACTTTTATTGATTCATTGAATCATCATGCCTCTAATTTATTCTAAGAAAGTAAAAATTATTGAATGTATTCATTATATGTTTATTCTTTGTGGTGCACAATTGTGATTCTGTTTCGAGATATAATTTGCATAATCCATTGTTTGACAGTTACTAAATTAATCAATGCTTAAGCAAATTAATCAATCTTGGATTCTAACCAACAACTATTCATTCCATCTGGCCCGACCCACTAATTTTATTTTATTTTTTTTAATTATGCCTGATAAGATACTAACCAAGATTTTTTTGTCATATAAATACAATAGAAGATCTCGTTCACAAGCCTAAATGTACACAAGTCAAACCAAAATCATTTAATAATTATAATATACATAACATTATTATTATTTTGCAATATATAATTCACATGATTCTTTCATAATTTGAGTGGGGCGCTGATCCCTCAAATTCCATTTTGCCACATATCTTCTGCCTTTTTTTATTTGTTTTATAAATAATTCGACCAAATAATTATTAATTTAATAATAAGATATGAATTATTGCAAAAATCAGTTACTTTTTATTTGAAATTGGAAAAGTAAGAGTAAGTTATTCAAATAAATTCTTAGAAAAAAAGGTTACTTAAAAAAAATATCTGATAAGATGCTGATTAATGATTATTATTTATATGTTTAAGAAACTAATTGTTCACATGATTCCCTCAATGAATTCCGTCTAGTTATTTTTATATATATGGATCTTACTATAAAATAAAATAATATTTGTTTCACGAGCCATTGTTGTTTGACACTTCGTTCATTAAAACTCGTGAAATTAATATTAAATTCTGACTAATCACCACTGCATCAATTAGAGTAAACAAATGTAATATTAGGAAGTAGCATCTACGTACGTAGTTTTTGTGTCAGTATGTTGGTCTCTGTTTGCCTGTTTACTGACTTCTGACTGCTTTTGAACTTATATGTATTTAGCAAAATACATTTCTATACTGTAAAATTTCATAATAAACATATTTGTATTTGTGCGATCCGTCGTTGATTATTTGTGTGTGTGTGTGTGTGTGTTTTTTTTTTTTTTTGTAGTTTATCCATTATTTCGTCTACTTAGGGTTTTTCCCCCTTTTCCAATAGATACATCTATTCGTATTCAACAACTAAACTTTTGTTCAACTCCAATAAGGTCTTCTCATTAACACGGCACTACAATGTCGCCATCGGGCAAAATCAAGGGAAAAAATGAAAAGGGAGACTTGTTTGGTTCTCTTTATCAATTTTCTTTATAATTCACATACCACTAATTTAATCATTGATTTGACAAATGCTTATTTATAACCACAAATTTCAAACTTTTATTAAATCTACATCACTCATTTCACTTAATAATCATTTTTCATTATAAATTAATTTCAATAATGAGAATCAAACAGCCACTAAGTATCCCAAGTGACACTTCTTACAAGAAAGACAAAATGGAAAATGGATTGAAAGTTTGAAAAAAAAAAATTACTTTCTATAGATTTGTTCTGCCAAAATGTTAGCATGGAATAACACATCATCTACCAATATGTCATACCAAAATCCGTTAAATAGTCTAGCACCCTATTAGAGAAGCGAATTAATTAACTGTCATTAAATCAAAGTTAGTGATTAATTATAAGTTGATAGAAATTAAAATCGAGTAACCTGATTGCTATTAAATTAAAATTCAGTGATTTAATTACACGTAGTTAGAATATTTCATCAACTGATTGTTGGCAATTAAAATTCATTAATCTAATTGCAACTAAAATGAAAGTTCGCTAGCTTCTTTTAAAATTAATCATTTAGATGATCCCGAACCCACAGACCTAAATAAATAAATAATATAAGAAAATGACCTCCTGTTGTGTGGAAAAATTAACTGTTGAAAATTGAAATGTTACATGGTATTAAACATATGATATATATTATTATTTATTAGATAATGCTACGAATTCTCATCTTATCAGGTCCATCTCTCATACATCTTAGTTGAATTACTTATAGATATCAATAATTTATCTCTAATTTATTACGATATATATAATAACTAATTTAACAAGCCGCTAAATAGGTAGACACTCTAGCTTAACATTATCTATATTTATTTTTGTTTTCTTCATATGATATTTTGTTTCAAAGTCAACAACGTAATTATTATTATTCTCAATTCCCAATAAACTGGAGACTACGATATATATAATTTAGTACTAGACTTCTAGTATAATCAGTATTCTAAAAAGTGGAAGACGTGGAAAAGTAAGCTCAAGCATTGAGTTTCGACGCGCTTAAGCGCATTAATCTGTGATACAAACTCAACCAATGCGTGACAAAACTCAGAGCGTGACGAAGCGTGGAGCCTAAGCTTCATGCATTGGCGCCGCTTAAGTGTCACCTAAGCCAACTTTTTAGAACATTGAGTACAATTACATCATTAGACAGATAGTGTGGTATAATATCACACATTGATGTGATATGCTGAGGTGATGATGTGATAGTGTGAGTTTATCTTGTTGATATTCTTGACGCTGTGTTTTGGTAGTATAAATATATATATGTATTTGTGCTGCTATAATGTAGATTTACAATTATACTTCAAAAAAAACACACGATTATTACTCTTATTATTATTATACAAGGAGGGATAAGGGGAGGGGAAAGGTGTGTTATTCAAACTTGAGTCTCTCATCGAAAAATATGAGCATCCACTGGCAGATCCAAGGGGCTCCCCTCTACTTCCTCTATTATTTTCTAGTTGTATCTCTATGAATAACTAATTATTACAGTACAATTTAAAATACTTATTATTTCTCTAACCTTCTAGCAAAATCTGAAAAATAAAAACATAAAAATAAGAAAATTGGTTGACTGACGCCATTTGGAAGTTTGGACACTCAACCGATGATTGCGGCCAGTTTCCCTCGAAGTTATTAAATAAATAAAATCTTCACAAAAACACATATCTTATTGGACTTAATTAAAAAATAATTAATCCAAAATCCTCAGCACATGCACATGATCGAAGTCAAAGTCAACAGCGTTTTTGCTTCCCGTTTTATGATTTTTATTAGTATTTATTTATTAGTTTAATATTTCATTTCAAACTGTAACGCGTCAAAGAAAGTCCAGACAAAATCAGTCTTGTTTTGCGTGCACGTCTCTGTCTCTCTCTCTTTCTCTCAATTATTTCCCTCACCGTTTTTTTCTTTTTTTTTTGGGTGCGTTCTGGGGCCAAAAATTATTTTGCATGCAAGGCCCCATACTATTTTCTTGCCCTTTGACCAATTCTTTTACTCTCTTCAATTATTTTCTATGGTATTTTTTTTTGTTTTTTAATTAGTAAAGGTCTAACTTTATACACAACAATGTCAATGATAAAAAAGTTTATTTCAAAATTCAATTCTATGAAGCCCACAAAAGTACATTGTCGGTTAGCTTTTTATATGTGAGCATTAATGCGTTAAGAATTTACACTTTTTTGTGTTGGCAGAGAGTTCTCTAAGACTTTATTTCTTTCAAAACGATGTATTTGGGTTCCATCTGAAATGAGCCGCAGTCTCCAGTGATAAAGAAAAGATTAGGACAGCATCCCGAAATGTCATCTTTTGTGTAGACAACCACTAGTATTGCTAATGTATTGAGTTCTATACTTAGGGATCATTATATAACTGCTACTCACATACAGGGACCTAATTAATTGGTTAACTAATAACTTTTATATAAGTAAATAATTGATTCTCCTTATTTGAAGTACCAAACAAATATTTTACTCGTTTGTGATGCTAAGAAAATATGAGAAAAACGGTTATTTGAGATGGGCCACAGTTTGATGTATGATGTGAACAGAGTGTTTGGACTGAAGTGAAATGTCAAACACTGGGTTTGGAACCCAAGAAAGAGGCCCAACTTGAACTTATTTCAAAGTCAAAAGTCTGCAGTGACCCCACTACTGCTGAAGATATTGTTTAATGCCAAATTACTACTTTAAAAAGAAAAAAGGAAAATGAAAAACATTTTAGGGACTAGGGTCCCCTTAGCAACTAAGGGCTTGTTTGAAGCTATTTAAAATTTCAATTTATAAAGTGAATTTATAAAGAGTTGAAATGAGTGGTGGAGATTTAATTGAAGTTTGAAATATATGGTGATTGTTGAGTAGTTGTCAAATCAACAGTCAAATCATAGTAGATGAATTTATAAAGAGAAAATTTAAAGAGGATCAAACAAGGCCTAATTATTATAACCATTACAATAACTAGTTTTCTCTTAATTGAAAAAAGAGAGAGAGAAGGAGATTCGCCCATTAGAAAAAAAAAATGGCTTTACGTGTTCTACAACCCTGGATTTCTACCAAAGTGAACATTGTCGTTGCACTGATCTATCGTGAGATCTTAAATGTTCATGGAGGTGAATGTATTCATGCTCAAGCAAGTTAAAACATTTTTATCAATTATCCGATTCAATCATGGTGATTCTGCGTCTCATGTGCTTTTGATTCTTCCTAAGATATGAGACGTCTGTGACAGCATGTGGCGTTATCTTCAAAGGTTCTCGAAGAAGTGTCGAGCTTTCAAACTATATAATAGTTGGAGTCATTGAAAATCAACAGGCAAGTAGTTCCAATGTCAAAAGATTGCTCAGACATAAGACGCCAGCATATGTCAAAGATTCAATTATCTAAGGAAAATGTTCTTTGTGGTAGTTCATAATGCCCACATGCTCTCTGAGGAGGAAAATGTACCTGACTTTCTTTGAGAAAGAGAATAATTATGGCTTAACAATTTCCATGCTGATGAACACTCAAGCAGTTCATATAACATGTTTGATATGCGATCGCTACTGGGAAGCATGACATGCGAGAAAAGTTTACTCACACAAATGCTCCAATGGGCTGCTTAACATCTGATGACATACCTAGGCTCATAAGTTACAGTGAAACTAGAGAGTATTGCCCCATGAGCCAGACTTCAATTAGCTCGAGGTGTAGAGCAGGATATTGTGAATCAACAAGAAGCTACAGAGAAAGTAATTCAACACCATATTTTTCAACATAATGTTACATAGGAAGGTTTGGTCTTTGTCTGAATCAAACAAGCTTTCATGTAGTTTTTTCTTGCGCAAGAATCAGTTGAATTAAACCAAAATTCAGCGCTAAAAGCTCAAATGGGAGGATAACAAAGTGATAATTATCTTTCTAAACTAAGATAATTCACTAAAAGAGATGTAATGGAGCCTTTGTGCTATTCTCTTAACAGGAAAGCCGGTCCTCATCCACCTGGTGTAAAGAATAGTAAACAGCCTCATGAATCTGAGGAAGGAGCTGCAGCTTGCTGGAGTCTACGTTGATGTACATCCCAGTTGTACACACGAGCAATAGTAACCTTAAAAGAAAGCATTTGCAAAGATAAAGACCAAGACGAAAACAATAATAATCATTAAAAAAAATAAAAGCCCAAGAAACCACCAAAAGTTCTTTCATACAATCTTATTACAAATGTAGACATTTAATACCCCAATAAAAATTCCAGGCAAGCATACAAACTCTTTATACCACTATTCCCAAAAGAGAAAATGCTAAATTTTAAGCCATTTAACCCTCCCGTTTAATCACACCAGCAAGGGCACACACACAAACACAGAAGGGAATAGGAACAATAAAATATTCCACAATCTGAAAGAAAAGTGCCACCAGTACCTGAGTAATTGTCACTTGATCCCTCAAGAATTGTAGATCAGCCACAAGAACTTCCAAACTTGCTTTGGCATTTTCTAAATTTTTTTGAAGTAGGGCTGTTGCCTACATAAAAGTTCCCAAGGACTCATAATGCAGGGGTAAATAGTGCAGGACCTAGTTAGAGACCTTATCAAAATCAGTAATAATACCTCTTCACGTGAATATTCGAGCATGACGTTTGCCCCAAGCCATAGAGACACAGAATCAGCATCTTCAATGCAAGCCCTGGAATATATGCCTTCTGACACTTCAAAGTCAGCAATTAATGCCTGCACACAACACGTAATAAGGCCAAGAATACACACATCAATACACATATTTATCTATCCATACGCACATATACCTATATCGGTACATTGAAGAGTGAAAGAAATTGTTGAGA
>CAVNYN010226605.1:0-45040 GCA_963692815.1 Nyctanthes arbor-tristis
TCAACTGGTAGAAACCAACGTTGGCAAAAAACCAAATAGTGGCAAAACTAGCCTACACAGTCATCAGAAATAAACATGGATTTTTTTTTTTAATCGCTGGGCGATCAATAAAACTCACTAGTCGGATTGATCATAGACTGGCTAAAGCAATGGGTATTAAAATGCTCTTAGTTGGACTATCAAAAGACAGCATAGGGACGTTATTATTGAGTTAGATGCGCTATTCGTATTTCAAGCAATTTACAAGCATACAAGTGATGCAGCTCCCTTAGGTTTGATTATCCATGAATATCTCTTACTTAACTCAAGTGTGGAAGATTTATCCTTTTCCTTTGCACTTCGGAGATATGCAAATTATTACATATCTCCATATTTATTTATGATGTACTCCAACTAGATATACCCCTTTTTTAACCGGGTGTTAAAATAATACCTCTTAAACTAAAATTAATTGTAGATTTACCTTTTTTAATTGCAAAAACACCCTTATTATTTTATTTTTTAATTATTACATTTAAATAAAAATTATATTATCATAATTCTTAATTTTAATATTTTTTAATTTATTTAGATTGCACATCCCATATTTACCTAAACCTTAATTATTTCCATTCTTCATCTCAAACCCCCACCCGCCGCCCACCGCCCGCCGCCACCTCGGCCTCCACCTACGCTTCACTGTCGCCTCCCGCCACTTGCACACGCTGATCGTTTCTTCCAATTTGATCAGGAATTAGATTGAGAGAATGTAGTGCAAATCAACCTGGGGAGGCGTCGCATTGCCTGCCTCAGGTTGCCGCAGCGGATGAGATGAGATTGTGCGAACATTATTAACATATCCAAAATTATGTTACAAGCTTTGTTCGTTCAGTAATTTCCCCGTTTTGTGTCTTTTGATTGTTTGAATGTATGTAGAATCTTTCATGGTTAGGTATTAATATTCACAATGTCCATGATGATTTCTGACTTTTGTATTTGTATTTTTTTTAAAAGGTACGTAAATAGATTAAGGACATGAAGGTCAATTTCATAGCATTTAACAGTAGAATTATTAGACGAAAAAGGTTTAGACTCTAGCTTCTAGCGGGAACATATGTAAATTTATGAAAGGTTAAGGACGTATAACGTTGAAAAAACAAATACAGACCAAGCTATTGCAAAGTACAAAAGTTGGGGTCCAAATGAGAAATTTACCCTTCTTAAAATCGGTGGACACGGGGGCAACCTGTCGATCGGTTGACTTCTTTAGTGTGAAAATATCTTGGTATCAGTCGAGCAATCCAGGAAAATTCTGAACCTGACCAGAGTGGAAATTTAAGGTATTTTCTTTGGATGATTTCCTGCATATATACGCCATGATTTGGAAGAAAACAGTTAGTATTGGTGATTTTTAGTAATTTCCACTGCCAGTGCCATTGTAATTTATTATTGGCAAGTGTTGATTAAAGAATTATTAATTTGACTTGAGTAAATCAATATAAGACTTGAGCTTTTTAATTTATATATATATATATGCCCATTGAGTTGAAAGTTTCTATTTGTAGATCACCTTCTGAATGCTTCCTTCTTTTCCAGATCTTCATTTACAGATTCAAAATGGATACATTAGACCTTTTCTTGAGGTTGTTTCTTCTGGGGAATGTTGGCCGCATTTATCAGATTCAAAATGGATGAAGAACTTGTCTTCAGATTGTTTCTTCTGGGCATATTGGCTGCACTTTTCTTTCTTGTAGTTTTGATATGGAGACTTCTCCCTTTCGTGATTCATTGGTGTTTCCACACCCTCCCGTTCGTGATTCACTAGTGGTGTTGGCATGCCTTGTTGAGTCTTTTGTCATTTCCTATTTCATTCTGGAACTTGGCCATTTCCACGGTGAGACGTTGCTTTGATCACCTAGGGCACTTAGGGAACCATGTTTTCTATACCATCAACCAACATTGGCGCTTGATCCTTTTGGTATCCATTGTTACTCTCTGGTTCAAATACTTTCTCCCTCTCTTTAACCGGTACCTACGCAAGTTTCTTATCTTTTCCTGCATTTGTTTATGGCATACCTGCATCCATTTGATTCCGCAATCAAATATTCAAACCAAACGTAAGGCAAAACCTAAACAATTATCACTGAAGCTCAAAATTAAGAAGAATGAGAATAGAGTTCTATATGCTGTATCTGATGAACAGTTCATTGATATACTCCTTGGCTTTCTAATCTTACCTTTGGGAACCATAGTAAGGTTATTAGATGGAAATTCAGGTATTGGATCCCTCGATAACCTGTATACGAGTGTCGGGGCTCTAGATGAACAATTTTTCATGACAAAAGCATGCAGGGAGATGCTGCTTGGGCCAAGAAGTGCATATGGAGCATATATTGAGAATATAGGAATGGATATTTATGATTGTGGACACAACAAGTTCTACATATGCTCAAAAATGTTCTGCTTCTCCAGAATTCCATATTGGCGTTATTTCCGGCGTTTGACCAGTGCATATAAGGACTCAATTTGTTGTTGTGGTCAGAAAATGGACCAAGAAGTCTACTTGGAAAATGATGCACAGGAAGCCATGAAAGCAGACAGTGTTTTTGTGAAAAGGAGGCAATTTATGATAAGTGATAATCTAAATATTTTGCCATTTTCTTCTTCTACATATTTAGAAATGGCTAATATGGTTGGAAATGATGACGATACATCTGTGGAACACATAGTGGTGGGAGATGAGGAGGTAAAGATTTTTCCCCCCTTCTTTCCTTCTTTTTATTATTATTATTATTATTATATATATATATATATATTTTTTTTTTTTTGGGTTGTAACGTCTGCCAAATGGAAGTTCATATTTATAACATAGAAACTTTTCCCCTGCAAATTTGGTTGGGCTACACACGTATTATGTCACCCCTCCATTTCTTTTGTTTCCGGTTCTACTAAAAGATTTAAAGAACATAGATCATTAGAAACTATATATAATAGAGCATTATGGTCATGCTTTATGCCACTTCAAATGACTTGTTCTACTGAGATTGCACCAATAATATGGCTGGGACCCCAGCCTTCTGTCCACTTAAAAACATGTCTCGACCACCAACTGGCCTTTCACTTTGTTATCCTTACCCTCCTCTATCTTCACTTCTCTAGTTCATTCTCACTTTATATATTATCCATTTGATTTAACATCTGACTTAGTATTATCATTTGCGCTGTATATATTCATATATGTCTGCGTAAATGGATATATTTCAGACTTGATTGCCCAAAACTTAAAGCCTTCAACAGTAAATGAAAAAAATCAGGGTAATCATGTGAGAAAGCAAAAATCATAGCACAGGAAATTATATTCACACTCATGTTATCTTCAGTGACAGTAAGTGAGGTGAATGAGAAGTAAAATCAAAGAAGTTTAGCAGTGTCACTTATTCTATTGAGAATGTACACGAGAAAAAAATTAATATTTCAATAATATTATTTTTTCCATTTTTAGGTTTTGCTTTTACTGAAGCATTCACTAGTGTCAAGGACTCCCTTAACAGATACCTTTTTGCTGGAGGAACAATATCGGGAAAACATAACATCAACCCCACAGCCACTGGAGAGACCTATACAAACAAATATAAATTTTATGGATATAAAGTTGTGCATTCGCCAGCCTGACCACCAGATTCTATGTGCTGGAGCTGAAGCTGGATTCTTGGACCTAATTCTAAGCTTCCTTACATTGCCGTTAGGTTCGATCGTCAAGCTCCTAAAGGCGTCATCAATGGGAAGTGTGGATAATCTGTACAAAAGTGTTGAGAGACTGAGTAGGGAGAACTGCTTTTTCTCTAACAAATGTGTGGACATTCTGCTTGATCCTAGACTTGAATCTCACTTCAATTTTGATGGACAGTTGCTTCCAGTTACTGAAGAAAATCCTAAGCCCATTAAGAGTTTCAGGTGTCGAGATTGCTTTTCCAGAAATATAGTTTGTCCTAAGTCTTGGCATCAAAGACTGCACATTATGAACCCCAAAGTTGCAGTTGAACTTATTGGCAGAGGAAATTTCACCACAAAGGATCCCCCTTTGCTAATTTATGATAATCTTGTGGTTAAACAAATAGACCCCATGACATATGACCAAGAACTTCAGAAGCTCAGGATTTCTGCCCGTGATCTGAAAGAAATACGAGTCAAAATTGGCCATTGGGAGGTAAGCTCTCTCTCTCTCTCTCTCTACTTATGCATATAGTTATTTATCTACAAAATAAAATCGGGATTCTACCGCAAAGTTTTCCAATGAATAGAGCTTCTGTTACAGGATTGGTGTACATAGCAGGTTTAATAAACCCGCAGTATGCTTTTGAAAAATTAAATTTTCATGAAATTCATGGCAAAATGTTCATTCTATCTTGGCCATAGTAGAGATAATACATAGTTAAATCGTTTCCAGTTTTTCTCGAGGGATTTACTTTTTATTAACTGAGATGAGTAGTGTTCAAAAACCTCCGAGAGGTTTTATTGCAAAGCATCCTATTCCACATGGCCTGCATCATGTTGGCCACATGTGTAGTGTATTGGGCCTTTTCTTTGCACTAGAATTGAATGATTTCCTTTGTGAGACTTGGTGAAGTTTGAATGGGAATTTGAGAATTCCTTCAATTTCATCTGGGTTTTGGAGAATTTGTGATTGTTTTTCTTGTTAAACCTTTATCATAGAATGAGGTGCTACGTCATGCTCTCTTTTTGAGCTGTGAGTTGGTCTTTCCATGCACATACTTAACCTTGGCATATATCCAAGAGTTTTGCTGGTCTTTTTTACTTAGACCTAGGTTCTAAACAACGAAAAGTGTTGGTGTCACGCTTCGAGCATTTTCAATCCTAAACTGGCTATAAGGCATAAATGGATAAGTGTAAAGCCAAGTTTCAAGCTGAAGTGATGCTTAAGATCAGGAGGGTGCAAACTATTTAGAACACTGCTTAGATTCTTTTGCACTTCATTATCTTTCAATGCTCTTCGTTTGTATTATTTTCTTCACCTTTTTTACAGATACCACATATTTTTCCTTGTTTCCTTTCTGTAACGTGCTCACCCCAGCCCAAAAAATCATAAAATTCATATTCTTTATCACAATTTTGTTGTATTTAAAAGATTATTATAAGGATTTACCTTGTCTTTTGCAATTGACTATTAATTCTCGAGTTTTTTCCTTCTTTCGCAGGCTCTTCTTCTTTTGAAGAGTTGCTTGTTATCCAAGAATGCTCTTTCAACATTCCAGATGTTGTACCATCGTCGCACTGTTTAAGCTTACTTTATAAATAAATATATATATATATATATGTATTTACGTATCAAAACAATGATGGTTTATGATTCTGATTTTGTAAGAATTGGTTGAAGGATGTGCATTGAGAATAGGAGTTCAAAAACAAAAAAAAAAATATTTGATTGCTTCTCTAACAACCGGTTTTTTTTGGGTTGGGGCGGGGTTTGTATGGCGTGAAAATGGTATAAAACTATATGTATGTGACATGTATCGATACACGGCACATGGTTGTGGTTTCCCATGTGACGTGTTTCGATTCACGCCACATGCTCATATGTCACCATATCGATACTGGTAAGTTTTATAAAACTACTTCTTCTATTGGTAATTTCTTGTATATTAGTAAGTTTTATAGAATTACTTGTTTTCGAAACATGTATGTTTAAATTGTCTCACTAATATTAATGTAATCATCCATTATCTTCCTTCATTTTTTTTCCTTCTTTTGTTAAACCTATTACTATTGTCTATATACCACAACTTGAATCTTATTTTTTTTCATTTTTTAACTTTAATTTCCTTTAACTTAGTGGGTACTGTTTGATTCTCATTTACAAAACACATTATAATTTTATCTACCACTAACTTCACTACTGATTTGCCAACTATTCATTTATAACTACAAATTTTAAGCTTCTATTAAATTTACACTACTCATTTTATCTTATTATAATTCGATTGCAATAATGAGAATCAAATAGATACTTAGTATTGGTTAAAATAATCACCCACTAGTTTATTATTAATTGACAAGTGCTGTTGTTTATATATAATTACAATTTAAAACTGAAATTCATTCTTCTGTGCGTGGTTAATTATGTCTTTTATAGAACATATTGGTTTACAATGGCTTCACATGCTAAAATAGTCGTCACCAAACTCAAACTTGAACAATTAAGAATAAGTCGAATTGGTTTATTCAAGTTTGAATTACAAGAAAGTTTATATGAATTGGTTTATTCGAGAGGGGAATTCTTGAGTGTAGTAAAGTCTAGTGGGTGTTCTTGAGGCCTTGTTGGGTTTGGTGTGAGTTAAATTTTATATTATGGTTGTAAGGGCGTTCTTAGGGTTGTGTTGGGGTTTGGTGTGAGTGAAATTTTATATGATTGTAATAATTTTTCATATGGTGAAAAATCTCTATTTTTGTGGCCGGTGGTTTTTCTCCGGTTTTGGAGTTTTCCACGTAAATATTGTGTTGTTATTTCTTTTTCTCATTTACTTGATATTTCTTATATGAAGGCAAAAATCTGAGTTAATCCGGAGTCATATATATTTGGATTGAGTTTTCCCAATTGATAGAACTAATTAATAAAAATTATGTTAAATTAATTAAAAATAATTAGTGTTCTTGTGATAATATAGCTAAGTAAATAATAAAATTATAAATTAATCTTCCGTCATGCGTTTTCTACAATGATATTGTTCTTATAAATCTTCGTAAATATACTATAATCTTGCAAATAATAAAAGTATTAAAAATTTATTTAAAGAAAAATCACGATAACACACCGAAAGACAACGACTGTAAGGTCTGACTTTGGAAGAACCTCATGGAAAATGTTAAATACAGTTAAAGTGGGTTTGCCTGTGGCTAGCTGTTATTTTATATATATGCATGGTAAGTACTAGGATTTGAAGCACAAGGTCAGTTTATACCAGCTACGTTGCTTTACTTGGTATGCATGGGAGTCGGGGTATTCAGGGGCGGAGCCAGCACGCTAGACCACCCCTAGCCGGACCGAGCTGGACTGATTTTTTCCCCTGCCCAAACATATAAAAAAAATCATTTTTTTTTCTTTAAGGGCCTAGCTAGCGACCAGAGGAGACCTTCCCCTGGGGGTATTGATTGGTTATTGAGAAATCTCGATGAACACTCTGCCATTTGTGCTATTACAATGATTACTTAAGCTCCGCTTATGGATTAAAGTTTTTATTTTATTTTTAATTTTTTTTATATGTAGAGAGCTTTAGTTGTTTGTAATACTTTACTTGGCGATACAACAAATGTTGGAGAACTTTAGTAAGTAATTTTCATTTTCAATTTAGTTATATTTTCTGAACTTGCATTTTTAAGACCAGTAATAGCATGCGAATAATTTGTAATTTTCGAATCTAATATGTAGTCAAGACAAAATTAAGCACATCACATTATCATATATTTAGTAAAGTGTAACTTCATTCTATACCAAACCTCTAAAATCAGGTTAAGGGAAATGGTAAAATTTTTCTCAAAATTTATTTTACAAATAGATAACTTTTATAGTGATGTTTGGTTTCATGTCTATATGCATGGACGGGTCCACGTGCATACCCAGCTTTTCCATTTTTTTTACCACTGAGATGAGTTTTGGCAGCCATGGATGTTGGATATATAGCACTCGTAAGGGAAGACGAGCAAGGAAGGAACGGGAAGAGGAAAGTCAAGTATTTCAACATAATTTCTGAAAAATTTCAACACAATTTCAACACAATTTCTGAAAAATTTGTCCTGCACTCTCTCTCTCTCTCAAATCAAAGAAACTACTGATATACTTTTTCTCTCTCCACTCTCTCCCTCCCTCTCTCTCTCAAAATACCCCACGTCTCTCTCCCCTCTTTCTTTGGTTTTTTGACTATATCTTATCTTACTAAATCCCTCTCATATATTTCTTTTTTTTAATAATACTTAAATTTTCAAATACATCATTTTTTTCCAATTACTTAAGGTTTATTAAACATTACTTAGAATTTTTTTTAAAGGGCAACATTTCCTTTCCTTTTTTTTAGTACAACAGTGTTTAGTACTTCTCAAATTATAAAAAGAAGTTATCAAACATATTGTTTATGTGATAAACTTTTTTATAATAATTGAATTTTTTTATGTGATAAGTTGTAATAAATTTAGTTTTTTTTTAAACTTGGTAGAAATTAGAATCCTGATCAGGTGCGGCCTGATCAAATTCAATAGACATCATGAAAAAAATTTATATATCAATATATAAAAACAACATTTACTCTACCAATAAATCTAAAATAAAAAAGGCTTCAACAATAATGTTTGGGAGTTAGGACGTGAGCTTTTTAAAATGCATGTGTGCATACCCAACCTTACAAGGCTGGCTCCGTCCATGTTTATATGATGATCAGAATTGAGGATTACTTTCTTTCAATTGTCTTAAATTAAATAGATGTAATCAGTTTATGTTTTTTGAATTGGATCTTTTAACTGTATCCAATAATTTCAGACAACAGTACTGTTTTATTCAATAGAATAGGAAAAATGATCTAAAAGGCTTGTTTGATGATTGCAAAAAAAATAAAAAAAAAAAAGCTTGTTTGATCTTTAGACGAACGGATCTCTCACTTGAGGTCATTAATGGGCTTTGGTTCCTTATTAATACTTGTATCATCTTAAAAGGTAATTCATGTAAGAATATTATGCTAAGCTTATCTTTTTGTTAATCGATATGGGGCATTACCCTTAACAGATAGATCCATTTTTACATTTTTGTTTATAATTGCTCAGTAGAAGCATCCAATAAGAATATCACAAAAGTCATCAAATAGTTGGACTCTTCCGATCTAGATGGTAACGGGCCTGTTGGGTTGGGTTTGGGTTTGGGTTTCCCCGCCCGCCCCGTTTTTGTTTATGCCGCCCCGTCCCCCACCCCAATCCCAGTTTGAATCGGGTCGGAGGCGGGGAAAATCCCAGTTAGCCATCCCCATTTTTTTTTTTAAAACAAAGCATGGGTCAACTAGGAAGTGCAAGTTATCAAAAAATAAGAGATTGTAGTCTTGATTCCCATCATTGTTGGACATGATTTTAGATGAATGATCATATAGCACAGTAGCAGTAATGTCAAGGATAAGAAATTTAGACAATTGAACACAAAATAGAAGGCATGTACGATAGCAGCATAAAAAAACCAATGCATCTACAAAGATAAAACAACTTACAATCATGGAGAACTTTCTTTTCAATTGGGACTTCCAAAAAAACAGATATAAGCACATGTTAATTTTCCATCTAATAATTGTATCCTACACAACAAGTTTGATTAACAAGTAATTAACATGTTGGCACAAGTGGTGAAAGTTTGAGGTTTGGTACTTTGTAGCAGTTAGGGGACGCGAGTTTGAATATTCACAAATGTTATATATTAACTTAATTTTATTTTTTTAATTAAATAACTTAAATCTATCGGGTTTTGGGGAGGGACAACCAAAACCCGTTCCCGGCCCGCTAGCGATTCAGGGCACATCACTATGCCCCATACTCGCCCCACTTTCTAATGGGGAATCCCGTTTGGGTAGGTCCGTAAGATTCAAGTTTTTGTGTTAATTTTGACATCCCTACGAAGACGCCACATTTTCGGCGAAGTTTCTTGACAACTTCAGCCCACATCTCCCTCCCGAAAGACGTGTTTCTCATTATTAGATGCCAAAAGATCAGCAGATCATCAGCCTTCTTTAACCAATTGTTGGCTTATTTCAGCTTGAGCTAGAGAAATAGGCATGGGTGCTAGCTAGAACTGTTAGTGATTCCATTTCTAATGATCTTAGCATTTTAAATTGCTAAATTACACCTCGTTCCTGATTTTTACTTCTGGAACTTTTCTTAATGTTGCATAAAATACTTTTGCAAGATGGGACAACTGAAGAAACTGGTTGAAGAGTAGAAGATAAAATATGTTGGTCTCTCAGTGGCCTCTGCTTCAACAATCAGAAGAGCTCACGATGTTCCTCCCTTAGCTGCTATGCAGATGGGCTGGTCCTCAGATTTAGAAGAAGAAATAATATCTACTGCTGATTGTGCCAGGTGGATGAACGTGGTACTGTTTTATCATAAACTGACTTGCATATTACACTAGCTTCATGCTGATTTTGATCAGGTCGATAGGGAGCAGGATAAAGCATCCATAAACTTGATAGGTGGCTAGACAAGAGGGTTGACATTCTCTGTGATGGTTGGATTAGGCTTAAATATGAAAGTTGTTGAGTGGTTAGACAAGATGGTTGACATTCTCTGTGATGGTTGGATCACGTTTAAATATGGGAAGGTTTAATGGTGTTGATAGAATTAGTATTTCTGTAATATAAATTTTGATCCAAGAAGAAAATAAAAGATGCCCTCTGACCGTTAGATCAAATGCCTGAGATGACACAAGAGTATGTTGCAATTTGCGAGAAACCCTGACAAGACACAGGAGTGCTCTGGACTATGGCGAGTTGACTGATGAATTGTCAAAATGTCTAGGCACGAAGCAAGCAACTTCAGAAAATTCTGAACCTCGCTAACATGGGAATTTAAGGTATTTTCTTTTTGCAAATCTCCTGGCATCGTTTGGAAAAAAACAGTTGAATATTGTATTTGTCGAAGTAAAGAAAGCTGTATTAGAAAATACATTCTTTGTCACTCATACTCATCAGTGTCTGCCTCTTCTTCCACCTCCATTTCTTTTGTTTTCAGTTCCTAAAAGATTTAAAGCACCAAGGTCATTAGAAAATATAATAGAATATTTTTCTCATGGTTTAAACCACGTCATATGACTTATTCTACTGAGGTTGCACGAATATTATGAATGGGACACTCCTCTGGTCCACTTAAAACATGTCTTGACCACCTAAGCCGCCACTCTCCTGGTTCATCTGTAATCTGCTCCATCTCCTCTTCTCTAGTTTATTCTCACTTTTTTAATGTTATCCGTTTTGACTAAACATCTTTCTAAGTGTTATCAATTTCTGTTGTACATTTATTATGTAAATCTTATGGACATATTTCAAACTTGATTGTCCAAACTTGAACCTTAGGTAGTAAATTCAGTAAGGTGTGTAATAATATGAGAAAGCAAAAATCATAGCACTGGACATTATATGGAAGCTCATGCTGTTTTCAGTGAGTGACAAGAATGAGAAGTAAAATCAAAGAAGTTTATCTGTGTCACTTATTCAGTTATTCTGTTGAGAATGCATTATGCATTCAAGAAAAACAGAATTAAATTTTCAATAATATTTTGCTTTCCTTGTTTAGGTTTTGCTTTTACTAAAGCATTCACTGGTATCAAGGACTCCCCTAACAGATACATTTTTGCTGGAGGAAAAATATCAGGAAAACATAACATCAACCACACGATCTATTGAAACAAATAGAAACTATATGGATATAAAGTTGTACATTCGTCAGCATGACTCCAGATTTTATGTGCTGGAGCTGAAGCTTGATTCCTAGACTTAATTCTAAGTCTCCTCACATTGCCATTAGGTTCAGTCATCAAGCTCCTGAAGGACGCATCACTAGGATGTGTGGATAATCAGTATAAAAGTGTCGAGAGACTGAGTAGGGGGAACTGCTTTATGTCTAAAAAATGTGTGGAGATTTTGCTTGATCCTAGACTTGAAACTCACTCCAATTTTGATGGACAGTTGCTTCCAGTTCCTGAGGAAAATCCTAAACCTATAAATAGTTTCAAATGTCGAGATTGCTTTTCCAGAAATGTAGTTTGTCCTAAGTCTTGGTATCAAAGATTGCACATTATAAACCCCAATTTAAGTTGCTGTTGAACTGACGGGCAGAGGAGATTTTACCACAGAGGATCCATCTTTGCTAATTTATGATAATCTTGTGGTTAAACAAATAGATCCCATGACTCATGACCTATGAATCACGGAAACTCTAAAATGGCTAGCGTTTTGTGTCGGAAACGTTTTAGAAACTGAAAATCTCTGGAAACTCTTCAGAAACTTTTCAAAAACACTAAAAAGTTTCCTAATTTTTAATGAAATTCGAAAACTCTAGGGAAACTTTATAGACACTTTACGGAAACTTTTAGGAAACTTTATGAAAAAAATTCAGATTTTTATTTTTTTAAAAAAGGAAAACTTAATTATAGCCATGTTAAAAAATGGATTTTTACACCTAACGTCCCTAAACTTTTACGTTTTTACAGATTACGCCGCTAATCTTTGTTTTTCCTTTCACCCGTCCTCAACGTTTTAAGAATTCCCCGATTACACCCCTATTGATGGATTCTGTGAGTTTTAGCCGTTAGACATTTAAAATTCATCTCCTACTTAGGGGTATTTTGGGATTAAAACAAAGAACAATTTCCCTCCAATGCCTTATCCATTTCCCTCCAAAAGCCTTGTCCATTTCCTCTATATCATACACAATGTTAGCATAGTCATTCCCATTTTAACCTTCTAAACAAATTTTGATACTTGTTCTACAACAATGGCTACTCCAGAACGAACATGCAGATGTGGAAGCAAAATGGACTTCAAGACTTTATGGACATATATAAACCTAGGAAGGACTTTCTACATATGTAAATGAGCAGTGGTAAGACAAACATAGTATACCTGTAAATACTGCTTATTAATTTTTGTTGCTCTAAGACTCACTGTTTTAGGGACATATTGTGGACAACTCTCCTGGCATGACCCATCGATCTATGACAAAGCAAAGGTGGTGATTTTCTAAGGTCTATGGACAGATTGGAAGGCCAGATCAGTCGATTAGAGCGTGAAGACCATAAATTGAAAGATGAAATAAGAGGGCTTCAAGAAGAAAATAGAAGGATTCGGGGTAGAGGATGCGGTTTGGATAACTGGGTGCCTAAACCCAGATTTGTTATGATGGTGATGATCATCGTTCTTGTGTGGAAGCTGCTAATCTAGGATATGATAGGTGTAATTGTTTTCCTTATGTTAGTTATGTGCACTTTAGCATGTAATCTCCTTTGTAACGACCTTATTTCCCTATCTGGAATGAAGGTTTCTGTGTCTAGGATCCATGTTTTTGCTTCTGTTTGTATCTCCAAAACGAGTTTGCTTTTTGGGTGAAAAGTGAAACGTTGGGGATGTTAACTATAACAAATTGAAACGTTTGAGGACATAAAGTGGAATTTTTTAAAAGGTTAAGGAGGTCACATGTAACAAGATAAAAACGTCAGGGACGTTAAGTGTAACATCTTTGAAAGTTGTAGACGTAAACTATTATAGTTTTTGAGTTAAAAATCTGCAAGAGTAGACCCAGAAAACTAGTTATCCACCTGGTATACTTTGAAGCCAAAGCACATTGTTCAAAACCTTCAACAAAGAAGTCCATAACAACCATAAAACAACAATTTTCCTCCTCAAACCAACCACAACAACAGTCAAACTACAAAAATTAGAAAGCCTAAATGCATCCATCCAAGTTTCCATACCACCAGTCAAAGTACACTAATAAAAGATGATATAGACAAGCACATCACAATCAAAAGATCGCAGCCAAAAAAATGTAGAGTACCTTTGTTTCGCATGTAATCATTGATGGTGAGTAGATACACTGAGAATAGTTTAAGGCTTATTGTTCAACAACCTAATGAAAAGGGTGTAGAGTGGAATAATATGTTGAACAAAAAGCCCAAAGGGGGCTACACAAAATATGAGGCAAGCAAAAAGTGGCAACGGACACAACTATGTTCTTAGTCTTGTGATAGAGGAGGATTTCCTCCACACCGGCATTTGTTGTGACCAACCCCTCCACACTTCCTACATTTCATTTGCATTCCATGGCATCCTCTTTTCTTACTTGCTGCTGGTGCTTCATCAGTCTCACTCTGTCTCGCTTTTTTTGGTCTACCGGGTTGCTTGTAGAACGGAGGAGGATGCAATGGTTGGTTGCCTTTGTCTTCCCACAGTTCTGGCCTAGGAAAAGGAACAATAATCAAGGAATAAGCTTGCATATAAGCATCCCGATGGTAGCAGGCGTCAACATAGTCTTTAACGAGTAGGCCAGCCAGGAAAATAGCACTAATTGCATGGCAAGATGGCAATCCAGTAAGCTGCATTCTCAAGCATGTACATTTTCTTGCCTCGAGATCCACAACATGCTTCGTGCCCAAGCCATCCATCGCCTTAAACTTCTTCACACCAACATGGGTTGAATTACAATACCTTGCCTCATTTTTTGTCTTCTCCAATATTTTATAAATCTTTGGTCCAAAGTGCTGGGACCACTTCTCCACAGTGTCTCACTTTGTCACAAGCCGAGACGTGAGATGACCTCTAATCTTCTCGAGTAAAGTTAGAATGTGTATGTCTCTTGCTTGTACTATTGCAACATTAAATGACTCACAAAAGTTGTTTAGCAATATGTCACACTTGTTCATTGGATTAAAGTATGCCCGGGTCCACTGAGAAGTTCGTTTCTCATTGAGCCACTTGTATGCAACATCATTCTCGGACTTCATTAGATCCATCTGTTTTTTCCATTTGACCACGGTACATGCCTTTGCTGCAACCCACAAAATTATATTTAGATTGAGTCCAGTATGCTTGCTCCTAAAGTTTGTGTACAAATGCCGTACACAAAACCTGATTTCTGCATTAGGACACTATGAAGATAGGGCATTAACCACACCTTTCTGCTTGTCGCTAATAAAGGTCCACCCATGGATGTTTCCCATCCCAATATCATCAACTAAAATTTGCATGAACCGATTGCAGCTGTCAATGCACTTTGACTCGACTACAGCATATGCAATATAGTACATTGTATTCTCCACATCAATTTCCACAACTGACAACAAGTGGCCACCATCCTTACCTCTCAAATAACAGTCATCAAGCCTGACAACCCTTCTATAGCCACTCCTAAATCCCTGCTTTAGGGCACCGAGACAAATATAAATTCTTCTAAACTCTCGCTTGTCACCCACCATCTCAGTCTTTAGCACCACCGTAGAATTATCATTTCGTTTTTTGAGTTCATTCATGTAGTCGACTAGAAGCTGGTACTATCTTGAATTGGTTCCCCTAATGATGTTCATGCACTTTGCCTTTGTTCTATAGTATTGCGCCCTTGATGGGGTATACCCATAATCCTCCCTGACTACACTACCAAAACCATCAAACGTGATCTCTGGTTGATTGCGAAACAACTTGACATACTGCTTGACAAAGAATGCAGCCATTGCGTACTTGTTCTGAAAAGTCATTGGGCAATTGTGCTCCATTCTCAGGGTCATGATGTAAAAACTAGATGTACCTTCAACTGCACTGGCATACAACGTCCATGGATAACCTTCAGCATAGGCAGCTCGGACTCAGGTCTTATCATCCTTCTTGATGGCAATTCCACGGGCTTGTTTCATAGCATATTGTATGATCAGACTCTCCATAACTTCTTGCTCTTAAAAACCAGCCCTGATGCAGCAGAAAGTAGTGGTTAGATGTATGAAAATAGGCAAATTTCAATACAAAGTATGAACAAATTATTGTCCATCCTCGCTGAATTCTCCACCTACCAAGATATATCATTGGACTACTATTTAACAACGTGATTTTTATTTACGTATTTATCAGGAACTAAACATAAGTGCTAGTATTTCTTTATTAAACATCACAAAAGATAATTTTTGCATATTTATAAAAATCCATTTACCTCTAACAAACTTATAGGAATTGCAAGTGCATGTTAAATATACTTAAAAAAATTTAAAAAAAGTCATGATCTATCACCATTCTCTACAGATTGTAGTGATGTGGCATCAGATTTACTGGATGGCATGCTGAATTGCAAGAAAAATACTATTCACAGCTCCTAATAATTGCAAAAAAAGGTTGCTAAAAAAGTTATTATGCCGTCATAGTTAATTTCCCATAGTTGAGGGAATTGAAGTGTTAATATGCCCATCCATTTGCATGCATGCAGTGGTAAGATGAAGGGTACCTTTTTCAAATGATCTTTCATGGCTAGTTTCTGGTCCGGTATAGATGCGCTCCTTTCTTCTTTTCCTTGGCACTATACCATCATCACTATAGATACTTGCTAACTCATCTGAACCTTCAGACTCGCTGCCCTCGTATTGCATGTGGTGATCATCATACCATTCGTACACGGGCTGTGAGAGATCAGTGCCTCCAATAGGAATTGTCTCTGGCTCTTGTTCATAGTCTGAGTCTTCGAAGGAGTCCACAATAGGGTCAAGCTCACCCTCCGTTTCAGTGTCAAAGTGGAAACTATGTGATACATGGGCTTCTTCAAAGTGGCTTGCACCCGTTTTTTCATTTACTGCTGCAGAATATTTAAGCCCTCCTGCTCCATCTTTGAAACAAGTATTTATGCCTTCCATGCTGCTGCTAAAATTGTAATCCATCCCTCCAATGCCATTATCATTAATAGACACGAACCTCTCGAATGCTTCATTGTCATTTAGGATGTCACGCCACGCATCTAGTTCTATATCAACTTGGCTTTAACAAGCATCTTGAGAGACAATAAGAGGCTGCAAACCATCAAACTCTTGGCTAATGAGAGCCTCAACCCGTTGGCCTTCCTCAACATCCACTTGTTCCGGCTCAACTAATGTTTCCCCACAATCATCAGGCTCCTCTATTATTGGAGCGCAATTTTTTGAGTCACAATTTTCATGCTCAATGCCCCAATCATCAATTAGTTCCACCAAGGTAACCATTTGCTTATACACATTTGATTGAACAGCTTCTTCTACACCCATTGTAACATATTACCAGGCTGGTGGTTCAATGAAATATATTTCAATTAGCTTACAACTCTCCAAGTCACGAAGCATAAACCGAGCATCATTATCTGTCATCAGCCGTATTAGCCCTTCTCTAAGTGACAGTCTTGGCCTCCTATAGACATAACCCAAAGGTTGGCGAAGGCCCAAGGTTTTGGCAATGTCATCCAACTCTATCTTCGAGAAGCGATCTACATCTATATTGTCCACATAATTGACCCATCCTCCAGCATATACATCATTCTTTAGCTTTATCGAAAACATCTTCTTGTAGCAACATTTGATGGAGAACAATGTCGATTCATTGTTTGCCACAACAAAAGAGAACAAAAAATCTTTACATCCTAAAACTGAGCATCACTTATGACCAAGACACCCATCTAATTTCAGTGTCATAACTAACCAACAATTAAGTTCCTTGTCATACTTCATTATCTTAAGCTGATTTCCCCAAACCCTTGCTACTCCCAACCAAAATCATGGAAAAAAATTCACAAAACAGCATCTTTCACGCCCTCAAAATGGTGTTTCAAGCCACAATCAGAACATTGCCTCCTCATATTACCACCAAAGCAGTGAAATCGCTCTTACTAACCGTATTGAGGCGCCACTTTGTGCTCCCGTCCCAAGCTCCACGCTATCTTAGCACTGACTCAAGGCTGACAAGCTCCTACAGGAAACCCATGCTGACATCCCGAGGATAGTTCTTCACTTGGCTAACTGTCGGCACACTATTTGGGAGGTAAAAACGCCGGGCGCAACTCGCGATCGTTGTTCACGTAGAAGAGTTCCAAAAGCTTGCTTTTTTTTCCCTTTATTGTGTCCGAGTCTTGGGAGTGTTTCTTTCTTGAAATCGTTACTCATGATTAGTTCATGTGTGGGTAATTGTATTTTGTTTTAATCCGAAAATACCCCCAACATTGTTTTGAATTTTAAATGTCTAACGGCTGAAACACACGGAATCTGTCAATAGGGACGTAATTGAGGAATTCTTAAAAGGTAGAGGATGGGCGAAAGGAAAAACAAAGGTTAGGGACGTAATCCGTAAAAAGGTCAAAGATTAGGGACGTTAGGTGTAAAAAACCCTTAGAAAAATTATAGAGGGTAATTTCGTTAATGTTTTAATATACGATAAATATTTAAACTAACTTAAACTAAATTAATTAAATTTCTTATTGAGAAAGAAGTCTAAGAATTAACCTAGTTCTAAGTTGCACACATTGAACTTTTGGGATAGCTCCAATATTGGCGCATTAATTTCACTGTGATGACAATGAATTTTGAGTTTTTATTAGATTGAATTGATTTTAATATTTTAGTTATCTAACTCATATTAGTTAGTGTTTTGAGGTTGCATATCTTTTTTTCCCCCTTGAATTTTGAGGTTGAATATTGAAGTTATAAAAAAAACTAATAATTACTACACAACGTTTCCGTAGCGTCTCGGGTCCTATATTTTTCAAAATCACGTTTCCCCGTGTCTATTTCGTGTCCCGTTTCAGTTCCCATGTAACCTAGCTCATGACCATGAACTTCAGAAGCCATGTAACCTAGCTCATGACCATGAACTTCAGAAGCACAAAATTACCGCTCATGATGCGAGAGAAGTACAAGTTAGAATTGGCCATTGGGAGGTAACCTATGTCTCTCTGACTCTCTCTTTTATTTATGCATATAGTTATCTGTTAAAAAAATGAAATTGGGATTCTACAGAAAGATTTTCCACTAAATCGAGCTTTTCTTAAAGGATTGATGTCCTTAGCAGGTTTAAGATCCCACAGTAGAAAGTGGATACCTTTTGAAGAATTACATTTTCAGGAAAAAGAGCTTTTCATGGCAGAATGGTCATTCTTTCTTGGGCATAATAGAGATAATACGTAATTAAATTTTTCCAGTTAGGTTGAGGGATTTTATTTTTTATTAACTAAGGTTGGCTTATTCTATTTTTGCTTGTTTCTTGAACATAAAATGTGTTTCCGTTCTAATGTCGAGACTAACTACATTCGCAACGAAGACATAGCATAACATTCACCCAAATGCCATTTTATCATTCTCAATAAGTTTGCCGAACATATAAAACAAACTACTTAGTTTAAAGATATATATATATATATATATATTTTATAACTAGCCTGATAACATGGTGAATACATTAAACTATTAAAAGTACAATTGACGTCTAGGAGAAAAGTTGATATGGAAGCTATGGATATATAAACTTTTATGAATGCTTCTTCACAAAATTGGCTTACTCAATTCATAGCTTGGCAATCTCACATTTGTTTAATTATGGGGTTTATTCTTGGATTGAAAGTCTCAGAACTACACTTAGTAGGCACGCAAATGTGTAAAAAGTAGGAAAAGGAAATATTTAGATGCAAATTAAGATTATACATCCCTAAGTCAAGTGCTAATTTATTGGGTTGATATGTCTTGTAGCGTATGTAAGAACATATTACCAACACTAACACGAGCACTGCATAGACAAGTAAACTGAAGTTATAATTAATTAGATAATTAGAACATATGAAAAGCCTATAATACAACTTACTTTGATTTATTAATGCTTACCAGTATTTCAGAAACATTTTAATTTGCATTTACCTATTAATTTGTTGAATTTGTTGAATTTGCGAGATGCATGTATGCCACGGCCAATTTAGCTTATTTCAGAAGTGGTTTTTTTGGGAGAATGTGGTTATGATATAGAGAGAACTATAGGGAAATGTACAAATTAATTTTCGTAGGAAGACACGTGGTTGGAAGTAAAGTAGATGTTGACAAACTCTTTTTAAACAAAATTTAAGCTGAAGCTGTCAAGCGCTTAATGTCTCGGGTTCTCTATATTTTATTTTAAAAAAATCCAGTTATTTAGTGCGGAATCATGATAAATTAAATTTGATAATGTACATGGAATTTTTTCTTTTAGTATTACACAATGTCATGATTATTTTGTCCGCCGTATCTTTTCTATTTTGGAATGGCAATTTTGTTCTATCCTTTAGAAAGTTTCAGAAATATTTGTATCCCACGTACAACTGTACAAGCTGTACCAGGGCCGTCATTATCTACTCTGGTATCATCATAGTAATAAAATCATAGTAGTTGACTCATTCTTCAGGGAAATCCTTCATTCTACATGTGAACGTTAAAGTTAATTATGCAATCTAGGTTAGAGGTTTGCTAGAAACATCTTACTAATAGAAAAGATATGGTTGTCGTGTTTTCTAGTCTAAAAGCTCTGAAAGTGAATCTTTTAGCATCAGGTTTCCACAAAAAAAGTCCTTGGTCAACGTCTGCAGCTTAACCAGACACCATTGAAGTAACGGTGGCTGCTCCAACTATGATGCCTAGTTTCTTTCAAGATTCTAACAAAATTTCAGTAAGCACCAAAGTTCAATCCCACTGAATCGTCCTTGGTCAACTTTGCTTTAAAATGCGGTAGGCAGTCACCTTTCTCTCCAGATCTACTATCCTGGCTTCAGCCTAGGTGTTGCATTGACTAGACCTGCACAATCTTCTTGTCTTATGAGTTAAGAATGCGACTCTTGGGTTCTTCAAGCTATATGGTCGTAAACGGGCCACATTCTGGGATATTTTAAGATTGCATTGGTTAATCACTCACTCATGCTTTAACTCATTTTCAACGACTTCTGAATTTGTGACGGGGGACTCTCTCTCTCTCTCTCTCTCTCTCTCTCTCTCTCTCTCATGTGCGTGTGTTTGTGTTTAATCCTTGCGTATTTTGGTTCTAATTTTTTGGTTAGAATCTCCATAGTAATGTCTCTGTTAGATTCTTCGGTCGAAATACTGGAAAACTCCATTCAATTCTCGATGGAAACGGAGTTTTGCCAATTCAGAATTTAAGAATTTCCTTTGTGAGATTTGTTTCTTTGTGAGTTTGAATTGCAATTTGCTAGTTACTTCAAATTCATTTGGGTTTTGGTGAGTTTGTGATTATTGTATTGTTCTTGTTGAATCTTCACTAGAAAATGAGGTGCTACATCATGCTCTCTTTTTGAGTTGTGGTTCCATGCACATGCAAAAGTGTGAAGAAATATTATTGGAAAGTGTGAACAATTATTTTTTGTGCAAAATATATAGTTGGTATTGATTTAATAAATTTATCACTTTACATAAGTCTCCCAAGAACAAGCTCTTAAGCTTGGGCTCTTTGCATATATATCCAAGAGATCTGCGGCTCTCTTAGATTCAAGGTTTTAAGAAATTAAAACAAAAGCATGATAAAGTATAAATGTCAAGTGTCAAGCATAATCAAACCTAAACTAGCTTAAGCGTAAAGCATATATAAGGTTAAAGGGTATGCAAACTTTTTGGAACACTGCTTAGATCCTCATGCACTTCATTCTCTTTCAATGCTTTATGACCTTGATCTTTCTTGCTTGTTTCCTTTATTCTTCTTCTTCAGTTTTAAATATCAAAAGTACCTTGTTCCTAACTTCTGTTTTCATACCAAACTAGATTGTATTCCAAGCATGGTCTATCGCTGGCCTAGATCAATTTAAGTTAAATGAAGTCTATCGTTTAGCTTTTAAAAAAAAAAAAAAAAAGGAAAAATTTATATTGATTTACCTCTTTTGCAATTGACTATAACTCTCGAGTTCCTCCACATTCTTTTGCAGGCGCTTCTTCTGTTGAAGAGTTGCTTGTCATCCAAGAATGCTCTGTCAACATTCCGGATGTTGTACTATGGTCGCCATGTTTAAACTTGTTTTTTCTTTTGATAATATCAAAATGATGATGGTTTATGTGATGTATAGTTCTAATTTTGGGAGAAGAATAATGCTACTCTTCCTTGTTGGGTCATGTTGTACCCCAAAATACGGGTCAAAGTTAAGGATAGTCAAGTCAAGAATCAATGGGTTGACAAGTTAAAATACACGTGGGATTGAGGACTAGAATGAGCCAAGATAGTCATAAAGGTCTATTTCCGCCATTTTGCCAAAGAAGTCCTCTTAATAATAAACAAGTACAAAATAAAAGGATTTGATAGCAATTACCCAAGACTTAATGGCAAAGGAAAGATTGTTAACCAAGTGGAGGCCACTTTGAGACGCTCCCACGTGAAACTCCATATCTTTCTCTCTTTTTCAATGATAAAAGGGGAAGAAACTCTCTCTGGGATCTTTTTTCGCTCTCTAAATCTCTCTCCAATAACTCTGCAACTCTAAAAAAAGAGTAGAAAACTAAAATCTTTCGCCTCATTTTCCTTCACCCTCCATGACTTCTATTTTTGCACACAAAAATAAAGGAGATAGAGGAAAAACATTCTATTCGAGGTGGAGATGATGATATACCCTATACGGGTTTGATTCACTCAAAAGCACTCTCAATAATTTTATACAAATCTAACTCGATTTCATTATTTATCGTCTTTTTTGTTTATTGGCTTGAATGGCAAATTTTGACGTCAACAAAATGGCGCTGTATGTGGGAATAGATATAAAAATTTTACCAATTTCCCAAACCTTCAAGGATAACTAGTGCTGTGTTTGACAAAAATGGAGTTCTTCACATAATTAAGGTATGAGCACCTAGGTAAAAAGAAAATATTCAGCTATAAATGCAAGCCCGTCGATCACCGTTCATAGTTTATTGCTATTATGTGCTTAAAATAGGTCATCTTAGAAAGTTATCAAGCTACTGGAAAGTGGAAGAAAAAGAATGATTAATTGTGCTTTGCTTGAATAATTTATTCTGGTTAAGAAATTAATGACTGTTGGTACTTCATAAAGAAAAGAGAGAAATTTTTCTCTGTTGACAGAAAGCTGAATGGCCAAAAGTTGATAGAAATAAACCGAAACAAACAGCTTTAGGCTTCAAGTACGAGCTCTATTTCCAACCAAACTATAAGGTCATAGTAAGGAAAGAAAAAAAAAAATTCTAGAAATAGTTCTAATCCCTAGAGGTCAACCCCAACCTCACATGCAAAAGAGAAAAGTTTTCAAGACCCTGGCTCTCAAAGTTGCAGAGGACGTTAATTGTATTTGATGGACGTTGCAAAAAATAGGATTCCTCAATGCCGAAATAGGGGGGGACCTGAAGGCCAACTAATAAGGTCATCAGCTCTCGAGGTTAACTTCTTAGGTCGAGGACCTGAAGGCCAGCTAATGAGGTCATCAGCTCTCCAGGTCAGCTTTTGAGGTTGAGGACTTGAAGGCCAGCCAATGAGGTCGTCAGCTCCCAATGACAGCTCTTTAGGTCAAGAACCTGAAGGTTAGCTCCTGAGGTCGAGGACCTAAAGGCCAGCTAATGAGATCAGGAGGTCGAGAAAGCCATCCAGCTCCTCTAGGACATTCACCAAACTCAACGCTTCTGTTGAGCACATCTTTAACCTCTTGCAGAGTGATCCAATTTTGCCCAAGGCAAAGTGCGTAAAGAAATCTTTGAAGGACGGAGATCAATCCAGGTACTGCAAGTACCATAGGAGCACGGGTCACGACACAGATGAATGCAAGATCGGAAGAAGTGGGAGATCGAGAAGCTAATCGAATGGGGGTACCTGAACGAACACATAGCAAATTGACAAGGGCGGATAGATAAGCTCGTCCCCATGCAGACCTCAATGCCTAAGTCCCACAGAACCAACCTCCAGTTAAGATCCGTTACTCATCGGCAGAAATCACGGCATGGAGGGTTCTACGAGATAGAGGCGATGTCTCGTGTGAGAAGCCCAGAATCACTATGTTTATGGCACAACCCCTGTAACTCGAACTAGCTCTTTCTTCTTCAGTAACGAAGATGCCGATGGCATGTTACATCCCTACACAGACACTCTGGTCATCACTATGCCAGCTTCGGGAGTCAAAATTCACAAAACCTTGGTGGATAACGGCAGCACTGTAAACATCATCTACCAAAGGACCTTTCAACAGATAAAGATAAGACTCGGAAAATCTAAGGCCTTACGAAGCTAGGCTTCAGGGCTTCACTAGAAGTCAGCTCTCGAGGTCAGCTTCTTAGGTCAGGGACGTAAAGGCTAGCTCTTGAGTTCAGCTCTTAAGGTCGAGAACCTGAAAGTTAACTCCCAAGGTCAGCTCATAAGGTCGCTTCTAAGGTCGAGGACCTGAAAGTTAGCTCCCAAGGTTAGCTCATAAAGTCGCTTCTAAGGTCGAGAACCTAAAAGTCGGCTCCTAGGGTCGGCATATGAGGGCTTACACTCTAAGTAAGCCAACGCTCCAAGCGAACAAACCTCACACATGAGATGGTACCCCAAGCGGGCCAGTGCTCTAGCTGATGTTACAAGCAAGCTTACAAGCTCCAAGCAAACAAACATCACATGTGAGTTGGCGCTCCAAGTGGGCCAAGTGCTCCAGCTAATGTTCCAAGTGAGCCCACATGCTCCAAGCGAGTAAATAGCACATGTGAACTGGCCTTCCAAGTGGGGCAACACTCCAGCTGACGCTCCAGGCAAACCAAACTTCAAAGCCCAATACAAAAAGGAGGTTGAGAAGCACTTTCAGGAATAAACATTGGAGATGAGATCTCCTTAAGGTATACCGTGTCTTCTTATGTGATGATCAAAAGATTATTTTTATGTTTACCTACAGTCGTCTAGCACGATGAGCTTCAGATCTATTTAACATTGATCTCCAGTCCCTGGAGTTGGTGCACTAATGATTACTTTCGATTGATCTCCAGCCTCCGGAGTTGATGAGCTGACGATCAATTTAGGTTGATCTCCAACTGTCTGACGTAGCACGCTGACAATCACTTTCAATTGATCTCCAGCCTCCGGAGTTGGTTCTCATATGATCAATTTAGACTAACCTCTAGCCACCTAACATGGCGCGTTGATGAGCACTCTCCTTTGACTTCCAGCTGCCTTAGTTGGTGTGTTGACAATCAATTTAGGCTAATCTCCAACCCCCTAAGTGGAGCGCTAGCGATCACTTTCGATTGATCTCCAGCCCCCAGAGTTGGTGCGCTGACGATCAATTTAGAATGATCTCCAGCTGCCTGACGTCGCGCACTGACAATCACTTTCAATTAATCTCCAGTCTCCAGAGTTGGTATGCTGACAATCAATTTAGACTGATCTCTAGCCGCCTGATGTGGCGCGCTGACGATCACTTTCTTTTGATCTCCAACCCCCAAAATTAGTGTGTTGACGATCAATTTAGGCTGACCTCAAGCCGTCTGATGTGGCACGCTGACGATGACTTTCCATTGATCAATAGTCACTTAATTTGGCGAGCTTATGATCATCCCGTGTTAACCTATAGCTGTCTGACACAATGACCTTAAAATCTGGTCTTAAATGTCAAGTCGTTACATGTCTACAAGTTACATGGCTTATCAACCGAATGAACTAAAGGTCAGGATGATAAGTAGTAGGATCGGAAGAGCGTCAACCTGATAGTCAAGTTAACTCATTGCTGACTTGGAAAGCTAAAGTTAATGCCACCCAAGGGAAGGTCTGCTAAACTGATCAAAGAGATATTGGTGAAACCAATCGATGGCCTAAACTCGAGATGTCTGACTTGTGACATCATCATTTTATATAGCTAAAAGAACTACGTGAAGAATTCTTTGCTCCAAAGAATCCGTCAAAACGTACCCACTAACCATAAGAAGCAGGGCATACAGAATGGAGCTCGACTTCTAAGGATCGTGTCAGTTGCTCTAACCTTTATCAAGCTCGATGAACTTAATAGAGATAGAAGAGGTCAGTCTCCCATTGCGTGATTCAGTTTACTAGCAGGTTTTGAAATCTCAAGGTCTGAACCCGATGTACCCTCAACTCCAGACCTATGGGGCATTTGTTGTACCTCAAAATACGAGTCAAAGCTAAAGATAGTTAAGTTAAGAATCAACGGGTTGACAAGTCAAAGTACACGTGGGATTGAGCACTAGAATGAGCCAAGATAATCATAAAGGTCCATTTCCGCCATTTTGCCAAAGAAATCCTCTAAATAATAAACAAGTACAAAATAAAAGGATTAGATGATAATTACCTAAGACTTAATAGCTAAGGAAAGATTGTCAACCAAGTACGGGCCACTTTGAAACACTCCTACATGAGACCCCATATCTCTCTAGATCTTTCTCTCCAATAACTCTCTACAACTCTCTAAAGAGCAGAATACTAAAACCTTTCGGCTCATCACCCTTCACCTTCCAGGACCTCTATTTTTACGCACAAAAATAAAGGAGATAGAGGAAAAACGTTTTATTCGAGGTGAAGATGATGATACACCTCATATGGGTTTGATCAACTCAAAAGCACTCTCAGATAGTTCTATACAAATCCAACTCAATTTTATTATTTATCATCTTCTTTGTTTGTTGGCTCGAATGGCATATTTTGACACCAACAGGTCATTTGTCGGTTCAATTGATACAGGTGTACATGTCTTTTGCGCATGTATTTCAATTTCAATTCAATATGGGGGTATTTTTTCCAATAGATTAAATAATTATTTAATGACAACTAATCGAGTAAGTGACTTGACAAAGGGAGTGTATTGTAACTCTTATGAGAATTGATTTTATGGGAGAATGTTTTTAAAACGTAATATGAAGAAATGTGAAAAATGATTTTTTTTTAAATTTTATTTAAAGAATATATGTGATTGAGAATTAAAGTTGAAAAAAGTTAATTCCCAAGAATCAATTTCACGTTTGTTGGGGGAGGAGGATGGATGCTACACTATTCCTACATACATAAAAAGGCAATTGCCAAATTCATGCTCAATTTTCATGCTATACGTGACGAGAAATTATTAGAGAATAACTTATATATGAGTTGTTCCATGAGCAATTAGGTTGCAATTTTGTTCTCTCTCTCAATGGCCTTCATAGTATTTGGAGATTTTCTTATGAAACCAAATTTATGAAACAATCCAAAAACTTGTTCCCTCTACTGTCACATGTCCCTCCACACTTTCACGTTACAAAACAGGAATTGGTCTCATGGTGTGGGATTGTAGGTTGCTTTTGAATACATTTTATATTTTCACATTGGAACGTGCTAGAAGGGAAACTAATGCAGTTACACATGAGTTGGCTGGATCTTATAATAATCGATTTATCTCAT
The DNA here is from genome assembly GCA_963692815.1 of Nyctanthes arbor-tristis. Classification (NCBI taxonomy): domain Eukaryota; kingdom Viridiplantae; phylum Streptophyta; class Magnoliopsida; order Lamiales; family Oleaceae; genus Nyctanthes; species Nyctanthes arbor-tristis. The sequence goes on from CAVNYN010226605.1 coordinate 26,868, forward strand.
TTGTTCCTATGGATTGGCTACAACCAGTATTATCTCTTGAATGTACCTAATGTTTCGTTATCGAGTAAGAATTAATCTCTTATTTTCAAATTTGTGTATATGTGTGTGTGCTTAATCACAGTAGTAGTCCGATTCAATAGTCAACCTTTTTTTAAAAAAAATAAATAAGGATGATATATTACAATTTTATGTAATTTGTATTTATAATTTGTATAACTGTATTTATTTAAAGTCATTATACTAGATCCGTCCCGTAAAGATAGTCTTATATAATTATATTTGTTTTTTCGTTCGTCTCAAAATATAAACCACTTTCTTTTTAAAAGTATAGTTAGAATTTTAGTTTTCTTACATATACAGTTTTAATTGTATCATTATAAACACATAGAATTATTAAAGTAGAATAATTAGTAAATAAAAATGATCATAAATTTGCTTTTTCAATCATTAAACGAACCTTTTCTTATAATCTCTGTGGATTTTCTATAGTAACAGATCTTGCTCCAAATTTGAAACCAGACCTGCTTAGGTGGCGCTGACTGGGCACCACCTGGACCCGTGCAGCCGCGTGGATATTCCATACAGCCACACAGTAGGCCATATGGAGCAGCCGCACATCCTGGTGCTGTGCGGCCACACCAGGATGTGCAACCGCACAGGTTCAGGTGGCACCCAGTTAGTACTACCTAAGTAGATCTAGTTTCAAATCTAGAACTAGATCTGTTGCTATAGAAGGACTCATAATCTCTGTCATCAAGATGGCATTTTTGGGGGTGGGGGAGGGTAGAGTATGTGTGCCACATCATCAAAAAAATGTAGATAATTCAATTGGGTATGGATGAAAGTTAATCCTTTTTCCTAAAAGAAAAAAAAAATGTAGACAATGCAGAGGAGAATGTCTAACTTTAGACATGCTTCCTATAATTTATTATATTGATTAATTAATTTGAATTATGTATATATATCTCTTCTTACGTATTTCTCTCTCCTTTTCACTAGTTTTTCTCTCTTCTCTATTTTCCATCTTAAATTTATGGGCCATATCGTCTAATATTAGCGTTCTTACCTTGAACATGCTCTAATAGAACTAGATGTTGGGTCTACTGTTTTAGAAAAATTTCAAATATAACAACTCAAATCTCATATAAAATGTAATATTAACAAAATTTGGAAAGTTAAACATAAACAACTTATTGCAATGCACGGGCTCAACCCAATGGTAATTTAAAGCATTAACTAGAGGACTTTATGGGCAAATCCATGCCAATTTTGATCTACATACGAAGACACCCTATGTATGTGGCACATTCCCCTCCACTAGTTTCATCGGAAGAGCACACGTGGAGTCATATAAATTAGTAAGAGAATACTCCACATACAACGAGTGTCTCGGTGTTTCCAGGTCAAAACTCAAAACGGTGCTCCCTAGTGTTAACTTGAAGCATATTCCATCTCTCATCACTAACTAAAAGAACGAAAGGTGATTCGAACAAGTGATACAGGGGTTAGGTTCTCACGTTTCGCGCAAGAGGTCTTAAGTTCGAATCACACATGCCCTTCTCCCCTTTAACCACAAGGGGGGAGAGAGAGAGAGAGAGAGAGAGAGAGAGAGAGAGTAGATTAACTGGGAAAATGGAGGGGAAAGAAGTGATGAGAAACTAAATTGAACAAGAAGTAGATTGCTGAAAGTTTTCACTCTTGTGTATTTTCATTGTATTGGAGTAAAATATTTATACAACTCCTTAAGAAGGAGAAAGAAAATAAATCAATGCACAGTAAAGAAGATAATAAAATGTACAAAAATAAAGGAAATAATCAAGAAATAATTAGCTGCTGTAGATATGGAATTGAGTACAGATTGACTGATCTATTCCTTTCTTTCTTTTGGGTGTTAACAATATTAACCCCAGAATATATGCTCTCTTTGCTACTATCATCATCAATATGTGCATTTACTTTTCCGTAATCTAAGCTTTCATATCTCTTTTCATACCCCTTCAACCTGGAGTTGTAGTGAAAATGCACACCCAGTTTGCCTTGAAATGTGATGGACGCATCTTTAGGCAATGGTTTTGTAAAAATATCTTCTAGTTGAGAATGTGTAGAAACATGTCTTGTAATCAAGTGACCCATGGCAACTTCTTCTCTGACAAAATGATAGTCAAGCTCAGTGTGTTTTGATCGAGCATGAAACATAGGGTTCACTGTCATGTGTAGAGCACTAAGGTTGTCACAAAATAACTGTGGAGGACAAGAGAGAAACGCCACAATATCACGAAGTAGATAAGTTATCCATGTTAATTCAGTAGTGGTAAAAGCCATTGAACGATATTCAGCCTCTGTACTAGATTGAGCAGCCGTTGGTTGTTTGTTAGGACATCAGGAAATGTAGTTGGCTCCAATAAAAATACAAGATCCTGTTGTGCTACGCCTTGTTACAGGGTAACTAACCCAATCAGCATCGCTAAATTCATATAGAGAAATAGGGCTGTTGGAGATATAGTGCATACCAATGTTTTGTCTACCCTTGAGATAGCGAAGTATGCACTTAACTGCCTTCAAGCCAAAGTTGGGTTGCTGAAATGTTGACACACCTTATCGACGGCATGAGTGATATCCAGCTGTGTAAAAGTAAGATATTGCAGGCCACCTACAATGCTTAGAAAAGTTGTAGCATCAACAACGGTAGTGTCTGAAGAAGAGGATTTTTCTTGAAGAACTTCTGGTGTGGCAATGGCATTGCTTTCTAGCATTGCTGTTTTTGTAAGCAAGTCATGAGTGTAATTTTGTTGAGTGAGAAATATTCCACCCTTGAAGTGCACGACTTCCACACCTAGAAAATAATGCAAAGGACCAAGATCCTTTATTGCAAATTTATGACTAAGATTCTTGAGAAGGCCCTCAATTAAAGGCTCATTGTTTCCCGCAACTAAAATATCATCAACATATATAAGCAAGATTGTAATGATCATGTTAGTCTGGAGAATGAACAAAGAAGAATCAACCTTGCTACAACAGAAGCCAAGATGAAGTAAGAATTTGGAGAGTAAGATTGAACCAAGCACGAGGAGCTTGTTTTAATCCATATAATGACTTCTTCAATAGAGAAACAGAATTACAAGAAGAATTATCAACAAATCCAAGAGGCTGCTCTGTAACATCCCGCAAAAAGTGTAACAATGAATTAAGCGATATGATAATTATTTTGACAACAACTGAATATTTACTTGAATTACATTGTAAGATTACTTAAATTGCATTAAAAAAATTTCAAGATTGTCACTCAAATAACACCCAAAATAAGAATATGGCTTTTGATTAACATGAATCAAAGTGAGGTAACTTAATTACAAAACAACATAAAGTATAAGGATTTTCAGAGCAATAAACGAGTGAACAAGAATTAGACCACAACATCCCATGATTACATGGTGTTAAACTTGCCACTTGTCTTGCTCTGATTGGTGGAACTCAAGGATAAATTAAAAACAACTTAATCCAGACAATTATAAATAGGGCAAAGGTAGGGAAATTCCTCAAAAACTCCTCCAAGCTATCCTAAAGCCTCTCGAAACTCCCAAACTAGCTAAAATTTGTCCAAAAATATTGTAGGAAGGAAAAACACCCCTAAAACTCACCAAACACCTAGTTTTACACTTGAAAAATACTCCTTTCCATATCTAGAAAGATTCCAACTTATAGAAACGACTTTGATTGAGGAACATCAAGACTTTAAAGGCGCTTTCCACTTAATATTATTCGAGGAATTTTTGAACATGAGTAACATGTCTTGGCTTACCCTTTACGAAACTCATGCTTTCCTTAAATTGTTTGGCATTTGATACTTGATTGTGCATAATTACTTTGGATAAATGATTGTTTCTTACTTTTGGGCATCGCTTATCTACCCGTTTTACCTTACTATGTAGTAATCTTTGTGGTATTATGACCAAATTATGTGATTGTGATCATTTTGAATCATTGAATCCTGCAAGCTTACGGATAGAGGCTAAACTAGTGATGTGCTCGACTTGTGTACATAAATGATTCTCTTTGTGTATAAGAGTGATCTTCTTTCATTTTCTCATGGCCAATACATGTTGTTACTCACTGGGTACTGTGTACTCATCCCTCTTTCCTTCTCCTTTTTAACAATCTTGTAGGTGTTAAATTAAGAGCTTTGTGGCAAGATCGTCCTAAGGATGGAGAAGATACATATATATGATCGATATTTCGTTATATGGCCGAAGTTTCATTGTGGGTAGCCCACAATATTTGATGAAGAACTATAATGATATGATATTATGTATAATAGTGTTAGATTGTATTTGTAAAGTCTCACCCTCAATTTTGCTTAGAGATTCATTTTTCAAATGCTTCCGCTCCCGTTAAACAATGATAATATGAAAATAAGGTAACAATTTTTTTTTTTTTGGAGGAAGGGAGAGCGTGACATGCTCCATGCATACTGTTTCCTTTAAATGCCCATGTAAGAAAGCACTTTTGACATCCAATTGTCTCAAGGTCCAATTAAGAGAAAATGGGAGAGATATGACTAGACGAATAATAATGGGTTTAACTATTGGACTAAATGATTCATCATAGTCCACCCCCGCTACTTATATGAAGCCTTTTGCAACTAGACGCGCCTTGAAACATTCAACAGAGCCATCTTCTTTGTATTTGATATGATATACCCATTTAGATCCTACAACATTAACTCCAGGAGGTCTAGGAACAAGCTCTCACGTTTGATTGGAGTGGAGAGCTTCGATCTCTTCTTTCATTGCATTGGTCCAACGGGGGTCCTTCAAGTTGTTCGGCAAGGTCTTAGGCTCAGATGGCTTTAGTTCAAGAGCATCAGATGACTTTGTTGAGGAGTCATTAAAAGTAACATAGTCTTCAAGATAAGGAGACCTTCGATCTCGAAACGGTCGTTGAGAAATTTCTAGATTTTCTGGTATGGCTTGGTTATAGCTATTAGAACAAGTAGCCTAACCATGTGATTTTCTGGATATTTGCATCTTGACATGTAGCAACAATCATCATGCCTCCATATTTTGCTTTCAAAAAAGTTCCATCTACACATATTACGGGCCGTATCATTGGATAACCTCGAATGCAAGGTCCGAAGGCCATAAATACCTCAATGGAGAATACTGTGCCTGGATTTGTTCTCATCAAGTTATGTCCATATGCAGCCAATTTTGTGTAGCTATTCTCTGGTGAACCTCTGAGACATTCCAATGCACACTTTATTGTCTTCCTTCCAGTTTGATAGCTCAATTTAACCCCAAACTCTTGTCGAACATCATTAATAACATCAGCAACCAGTAGAATGTCCTGGATTTGAATCACACCTACTTTTCCCCGAATTTCTAAACCCTTCCCTGTATCCCCCTTGTATGAAAAAAATATATATGTAATGTCTTAAATATGATCATCACTAAAATACTTGATTGTCCAATGTCATACTTAATTAAAATCATCTTTGTGAACCAGAGTGGATTCACCTCGGGTATATGCATCACGCATCTTTGAAAACATTTTACTGGCTCAAGAACTGGTTACTCAGGTTGGTAGAAAAGAGAGGGGGATTCTAAAGCTTGATATGGCAAAAGTGTATGATAGAGTGTCATGGATCTTTCTATTAAAGGTGTTGAAGAAATTTGGTTTTGATGATGAGTGGATTGAAATCTTTATGCATGCAAACTATGCAGGAATCTTTATGGAGATTGGAATCAAGTGATTTATTCCAAGCATTGTAAGAAGAAGCATCCATTGCAGGTTACAGCTAAACCCAACGACTCTCTGGTCATTAGGGATGGATGCTAAACTGCCCTTCACCTAGCTCCGTCCCAAAGATCACCTTCCTGTGGTGGAGATACAAATTTTTATTTAGGTGGGCAAAAATTAAGTAATAGAAAAGGAAAATACTATTTGTAGGTAATTATTCTGGCAATCTTTTGCAAAATGGAAATAAATTCACAAATTTACCCTTGTGTATTGTATGATTGAGGAAAAATAATTTAAAAATAAGACAATAAATACCCTATTTTTGTAAAGAATTGCTAAATAATTACCTACAAATAGTGGGATTTAACAAAAAACAATATTCTTTTTAATTTTAATTAAAGTATTTCGAGCAACGTCAATTTCAAACTAAATAAATACCGCCTTTACATTGAATTATTTAAAAATATATATCTCCGACATAGTAAATAAAATCATTAAATAAGTCATAGAAATTTGACAACCCTAGAAACTATACCAAGTTAAAATTGAAAAAATTTTCTTGTTTTGTATGGACTAAACCTTTAAGGTAGGAACTAATAGATTTATAATTGATTCTATTTATAAATGATAATAATGATTGTACTTTATTAGACATGTGAAAACTCCTACGTTCCCAATTAGTAACAACTAAAATAATGAAGGGACCTCGGCTGACTTACTTACACGACCGTGTAAAGTATAAAGACTTTTTATGCAATAAATGAATGATTAATATTGAGTCATATCTCCTCCTTCCTATTGTGTCACTTGCTCATTGTCTATTTACAATACCAAAGCAGCTGGGCTTCAGTAGGCCCTACTTCCCGTTTTCCCGCCTACAGCAAGCTTCCCCTATAAGTTGCTATTTTCTTTTTCATTTCTGATTTTTTTAATTTTGTAATAAACCTCATATGCTCCCTTTTTTGACTTCCTATTCCTCGAGCTGCAAAATTCTTTGGTGGTTGTGCTTCTTTGGAGTGTTAAGTTTTATCGCTTTTTCTTCTTCTTCCGAAAGGCCCATTTTTCCAGAAAGTCACATGCTGCCTTTGAATACTAATTAAGCTTGGCAATGACACTTGGAGAGCGGTTCAACTGGCCATCAGCGGCTCCATTTTCTGCATTCACTGGAGAAAAAATGGACGCATTTATATGGATCTCTCTTGTATGCAAGCTCCCTTGGCGTCAGTGGTGGCGGCGCCTACGAAGGTGGCAGTGTAGGTTATTCGGGCGGTGGCTATGGTGGTAGCCATGAACGTGGATACGGTGGTGGCCGTGGATATGGTGGTGGCGGAGGTTACTCAAAAGGCGGTGAGTCTGATGGCCACTGAAGGAATTAGATCTATGGTTAAGTGATGGTTTGGTTATTGTTTACAAGTTATTTAATGGTCTATCGTCTGGTGGGTTTTATTTTGTTTGAGTTTTTGTGTTACTTTATTTTTGATTTAGCAATTCTGTTTGTTTGTTTTTTTTTTTAAATTTTACTCTTTGCTAGATTTTGAAAAGTATTACACATTCTTGATGACTCAACTTAAACTTCTTTAATGAAATTTTAGTTGTGGAATTAAGTAGCTGCAACTTCTTTTTATATCAATGTGGTCAATTAATAGTATTGGGTAATTTGATGTTCTGTGGTTATTAGATTTTGTGTTACGTTGCTATGGTTGGATGCAGTAGGGGTGAACAAATAGACCGCCAAACTGAAAAACCAAACCAATCCGCTAAAGTGGTTTGGATTGGTTTGGTTTAAAAATTGAAATGGTTTGGTTTGGTTTTAAAAGTTTACAAACCGTTCTAAATGGTTTGGTTTAAGTTTCGACGTTTGAAAAACCGTTTAAACCAAACCGAACCGCTTTTTATATATTTCAAATTAAATGAGTGATTTTAACATTGCAATGGACAAATTTTTGGAATGATTTTAGTATTTCTATGGAAAATTTTATAGAGAAATTATAGCAAGTTAATTGAACATATTTTTTTGGAAGATTTTAGACCAAATATCACTTTAATAGGCAAATTTTAGCAATTTCTCATCCTAAGAACATATGTTACAAGGCAATTTTCACCTTTTGTAGTTGTGTATTAGCCTTTTAATAAAATTTAGTATTCTTTTTAGCTTGAAGTTGTTATTAGCATTCAAAACACATACTAGTGTAATAAAATATTTATATTTATAAATTTATTGTATTTAAATCTATTATCGTTGTGTTAATAGATACACGACACATGCTTATTGTTTTAGGTGCTCTTGTTGGGAAATATTTGAATGAAAAAAATTGGCTTAATCAAAACATGGCTTTTCCTTCTTTTTTTTTTTGTTTTTTTGTTTTTTAAAAAAGGCAAACCGTGGTTTAAAACCAAACCAAACTAAACTGAAAAAATAGGTTTGGTTTAAAAAATAAAATGGTTTGGTTTGGTTTACAATTTTTGCGAACCGTATCCGATGGCTTGGTTTGAAATTAAATCAAAACCTGCCCAAACCGAACTGTGTTCATCCCTAGGATGCAGTGTGTAATGGAACTGGACGATTATTGTTTGGGAATTATTATTTGTAAGTTCTATTTTAGCGGTTTTGCATCCTTATCTCACACCAGCTTGGGGTTACTGCATGTTGAAAACATTCTCGGCTGCAAAGCTTTATCATCATCAAATTGTAAGGTTTGTTATTTTAAGGTAGATATTTAACAGGTCATAAATTTGAATTTTAATAGACAAAAAGTGTATGAGTAAATTTATTGCTACTTTGCAATATTTTCTTGACATGGATGTAATAATGTAACAAAGATCACTTTATTAAAAAATTGAAACATCTCTTGAATTTTACATCATTTAATGAAATGGAAATTATATGAATAATTTACATCATTTTATGATACTAATAAAATGGATCTATTAGAATTTTTCCTATTGCCTTTTTAGTTGAACTTCATAAATCTATATAACGCTCTTACAATTGTTGGCCTTACATGATCCATTTCTGATTTTCGGTCATCATTAATTTCTGAATGCATTTTTTCCCTCTGCATTGCAATCTTCCCCAACTTGGAGAAGGCTTGAGGATATTTTAAGTGCATGTCTTTGAAGGAGTTTGTAAGTACATTCTAAACAACTCAACTTGATAACCATGTGAAACTGAATTTCCTCAACATATGCTATTCTATCCATTTGATTGAATTTCGATCCACAGTTTTTATCTTATTTCAGATACTTTGGCTGCTACTTGAAATGAAAAAACAAATAAAAGAACTTGAATTATACCTACGTTTGATACTATTGACAGTAGGAAATGATATTGTCTAAATTGGTAATGACACAGTTGAATTGCTTCCATTTTGTTTATGGCAAAGTGAATAACATAGTCCTATTAAATGAGTTGTTCAAGGAATATGCATGAAGAGACCCAAAATAGCTTGAGAGTGAAATTATTTGGGACCTAAAACTAGTGTAGCTGGGGTTAACTCTTGCCATTGATGAAATCTTTTCTTCATTTTTTTTTATTTTTTTTTAAATCAATTGGGGGAAAGCGTTGTTCTTAATGTACATGGTCAAACAAAGGGTGATGCAATTTCTAGGGGCATTTGCTATGATGCAATCTCTCGGTTATTTTGCTGAGCTTCTAGACAATGCCTTAGGAAGTAATCCTAATAATCTTACACTATAAATAGATAGATAGGAGTGGTGGATAAGTGCGTATCTCTTCTAGACTAGATGAAAGTGAGTTTGATGAATTTAATTTATTAGAGACTCCTCACTTCCAAATTAAACACATAAAACAGAGCTAAATGTGTTTTTTCTTTTTTAGAATGTCGTTTGCCAACTATCTAAGAACATCTAATTATTAGGTTTGTGATGGAGCAACTTATGTTCACATAGAAGTGCTGAACGATAATAAGGACAGAAATAAAGGTTGTCATTTTAAGTTATTAGATTTCTCTCATATTGCTTAGTTTATTTCTTCTAATATCCATTCTCTTATTATGTTTAGTTTATAAGAGAATAAACTGTATATCTAAATTTTGTTCATTAATATTTGAACTGCTGACCACAGATAATGTGGTGGTGGTGGCATCGATCCTGATAAAATGAGGCGCTGCATATCTCTAAGGTACTCTGCAAATTTACTGTTGATGTGATCCAGCTCTGCAAGGAATGTGCTCAATTGTACGGTTTTTTTTCTTTTTTTTCCCTTTTTTTTTACTACATTCATACCGAAGGAAACGTTGTGGGTGGGAGAAATAATTTCATTAATGAATTATTTATCTTGATCACAATAATTAGTTGTTTTCATATTTTTTGAACTCTTGACAAGCAGATGGAGTGTTTAATTGCCCTTTTTTTTGACCTTTGGATTTTTTTTTTCAAATTCTTTTCCTTTTTTGGTGTTCTACCATTTGTTAACACCAAAGAATTCGAAGAAGTATTTAGTCCTTTTATCAATTGAAGGAAGAAGTACTTAGTTGTCACTCTTTATAAATTTTGTCATCTTTATTATTGCTTCAACTTTTAAGTTTATTAATTTTCATTTTGATCACTGAACTTAACATGTTTAGAAAGTTTTACTTTTAGAAGACGTGTGGATACGGCCGGTGTACTTTGGGTCTACTGAGAAGGTGAAAGAGGATAAGAGCAAGAAGAGGCCGAAGGAGATTCCACATTCCTTTCATTTAGCTTCTTTTTTATTTATTTTTGTGTATTTATTTCTACTGAAGATAGAAAATGGGGAGGCAAATTTATTTTGACTTTTAATGTATTCTTTTCTTTCCAATGTTATTTCTTCTGATCAAGTAATGATTTATTACCCTATTATTATATCTCTAATTAGTTGTCGCTTCCCGTGTATCACACGGGTATTACCACTAGGAGCATTGTTTGTGGATCTCTTGGTAAAGGTGCTTTGGAGTGCTTAATCTTCATTCTCACTTTTGTTTTATTTCATGGTGTAGTTTGTTTCATATCATGATGTAATTTAATCCTAGGAATTATTTTTTGCTTTGTTTAGCTTTTTGTTTTTAGTTTCATGGTGTCTGTTTGGGGATCCAATGACTATTAATTAATAATAATAAAATTGCTCTCTTTTGGGCAAAAGAAAAATATATGTTACGTGCCTAATTTGGATGTACAAAGCAATTGTGTTAACTTGGGTTTTTTTTATTTTTAATTTATTAACCACAAAGGTTATGATTTTTTTTTTAATATAATGAATTGCATTCTAACAAGTGTAGTTCATTTTTTACATATAATATCATACATGCATAATGCAAAACACAATTGATTTTTTGTATGCTATGAATACTCTTTTTTTAGCTAGAAAATGAAAATTAATTTTGTCAAGAATAAGTAAGATTCAGCAATGATTGATTATATAATATTGAAGCTATGTAAGGAGAAAAAAAAATTGCAAGACAATATTAAGTAATTGAAATTATAGTTTATTATTGCTAATGCAATGTTAAAATCGTGGACAAAAAGTATGTTACCTATGCTAATTTTTTTTACTATTTCATTTTACAATTATAATTGGATAAATACCGTATGGGTAGGAGCCTCAATGAATGTTACACTAGTACTTACCATTTATATATGCGGTGTTACTTACCTTGTAATATATGTTTCTATCGTATGGGCATTTACACAATAATATATTTATATTTGTTTATTTTACTTATATATAAAGAAATTTTCCAAAATTTATAGTGATTGAAATTAAAAGAATTACCCTTTTAGAGGAAAAAAGAAAAAAACGAAAAAGAAAGAGAAAGGAAATTGAAAGAAATATCTTTATCATGTTGGTATTAATATACTGTCTTCTTTAAAGCATAGCCTCATTAGAGTATGTATAGTTGTTACTATTTTGATAATTGAGTTTTGACCATTTTGTTAATATAGTTTATTTATTTCTAAAAATATATACTTCTCATGTATCACACGGGTACATAAAACTAGTTCCAAATAAGTTACATGTTTTAAAGAAGAATAATGCTATGTAGCACCAGTAGTGCTTGACACCAGTCTACGTGGCAACTAATGTGGCATTGAATGATAAGTGAAATTAAATGTATGAATAAAGGACCCACTTGATTTGATTTATCATTCAATGCCACTTTGATATGGTGCCGAACACCAATAGTGTTAAATAGCATTACTCTTTAAAGAATGAATTATATAAATTAGGCCACATCATCTCTTTAAACATAAGGTGCTAAATATGCTATATTTATAGAGTTTTTCTACTTCCGATTGTGTCGCTTAATCCAAATAAGCTACATGTTTTAAAGAATGGTATATAAATTAGACCACATCATCTCTTCAAACATATGGTGCTAAATATGCCATCTTTATATTAGTTTTTTATTAAGTCGGATCAGGCTCCATGTATCTAAAGTGGATTTTATTATTTGTGAAAGAATTGTTTTCTATTAGTAGTTTTAATATGGAACGGGAAATGACTCATGCTTGATAAAATTGTAGTAGACATTGGTGAGATAGATTTTATTTTATTTTCTTTTAGGGGATGTAGTTTCGAATTATTCTCTCTTGTCTGGAGCTTTAGTGTTCACCGGAACACAATTCGAACTGCAGTGAGATATCATTAATAGGTGCTTAATATTTATTACATAAGTATACTGCCCTCGTCCCAAAAAGATAATCCATATTTCTTTTTCGTCCGTCGCAAAATATAGTCTTGTTTCCTTTTTAAAAAGTAGTTGAAATATTATTTCTTTTATATGCCCTTCTTTAATGTGTATGAATATCAAAAAAATAAAATTATTAAAGTGAAATAATTAATGAATCAAAGTGTATAATAGATAAATTATGGTAAAATTTTACTTTTCTAATATTATTAAATAGACTTTTCTTAATCCATGTGAAATAGGGAATATGACCAATTTTTTGGGACGGAGGTGGTATTATTTATGACTAAGAAATTCATATCAAGCACTATTGTTAAACCCCACCGTAATAACGATTTAATAGTTAACTCGGTAATGAATGTCATTAATTATATACTCCCTCCGTCCTAAATATGTAAGCTTGTTTTCTTTTTTTTTTATGTAAAAAAAATATAATCTTGTTTCTAATTTGAAGAGTACTTATTATTTGTCATCTTACAAACGTAGACTTTTTTTGACATTGCTTAAAATATAAGTATATATCCACTATACTATAATTTCAACCACCTTACAAACGTTATATATACCTAGCAATAACTATTATTTATCTCATTAAATTAAATAAGTATATAAAAAATCATTTTGAAAAATTTATTTTTTCAAATAAATAAAGTTGTGTGAAAAAGTAAAATAACCTGTATATTAGGACGGATGGACTAATTAATTAAATAATTAAATTATAAATAAATGTAATTAAATCACGTATTTCTATTTGTTTTGTCATTTACATTGGGGAATGAGTGGCCTCTTCAGAAATTTTTAGTTCTTACCCGAATCTCGCTTTCCCTGCCTCCGCCTCCATTCTCCATTGACTGCAAAACCATGGTATTTCTTTCTTTTAATTGTTCTTCTATATGCATAAGAATGCATTTAATTATCGTGGTTTGTAAAGGATGGAGATCAATTGAGATTTCATCCTCTACTGATTCGATTTTCAAATTCAATTAAAGACAACAAAATTAGGGCAGGTGTTTTTGGTTGAGAAAATTATAAATTGTGGTTTATTAACATGAAAATGGGGTGAATCCTATGTTCAACCCTAATTAATATTTTCCTGGTTATTTCAGTGGTGAATTGGTTATGTATTGACCGTAAACGATCTGTTCTAATTTTTAGTAATTGAAGAAAAAAGAAGTATCTGGAATTCTTTTAATTTTTGATTTTTTTGGTTCATGCATTGCGTTATGTGCACTTATGCAGCTGCAAACTTGTGATTCTGATGTGGTTTTGTGGGTGAGATTTAGATGTTGAAAAAGGGAAGAAGAAAAAAATAACATGTATTCTAACTAAAAATAAACCTCGGCATTTTGTATGCTAAGCTTTTGTGTAATGCAAACGAGAAATATTCTGTGCCTGAGTTGCTTTCTTTGTAGCATCAAGTCTGGATTACTGTTCTGTAATAGGTTTACCGTAAGATTAAGCGGTATCTGTCATCTATAAGTTGCAAAAAGGGATCATATGAAACCCGGTTACATGGCTGTAAGTGAAATAAAGTGGTAAACTGATTGTTACCTCAGTTTTAAGATCACTTTTAGTGTTTCTTGAGCACCAAATTGTGATTGGCAAGTAAATTCTGCATCCTGTCATTTTTTTCATAAGTGGGAACTGCAGATGAAGGCTGAAACACAGGGATACTCTGCAATCTGCATCTTAGCAATTCTAATGAACAAGAGAAATTCGCGATGCTTGAGATTATATATGTAGAAGTTATAAATATCAGTGCTTGTGTAGGTGTATACTGATATTATAATTTGCATATTTTGTTTGGAATTACCAAACAATTCAGCTTAGAGGTGTAACTTTTAGTATGCTGATTCATTGTTCATCTTCTGGTAATAATACCATTTGTAATGTTTCATTTATTTTGTTTAGGTGCGCTTACAGCCTGATCCCTTCCTGAATGAACTCACTGGCATGTTTGAGCGGACTACCGAGAAGGGCTCTGTTTGGGTTACGCTAAAACACTGTACAATTTCCTCTTTTTTACCTTTCACAACTGTTTTTAACTGCTTGAAGAATTCTTTCATGTCAGGTGAATGTTAGAGGAAATGCAATTGTGTTTAAACTTTTCAAAAACTTATTGTGCTTTATGTTTTATATTCGCAGCTTCAGACAAGTCTAAGGTGCAAAGGAATAAGATGAAGACATCAGGGGAAAAGATTGAGTATAGATGCCTCATTCGAGCAACTGATGGCAAGAAGACCATCTCCACTTTGGTATAACTCCAGGCATTAATTTCTTTATGTTGATTTGGGTTGGTTTTGAAGTTCTCCCACCCCACCCTCTTGGTCTTGCCTTCTCTCTGTATTCATGCTAGTTGAGTGTATGTTCCACAGATTCTTCTAGAATTATGTGATTTTTGAATGATTAAGTACCGGTCATTGTCCATATGTTAATGTCCCACAGCGTGCAACAGGTATCAGTTTATGAGATAGTAAATTGTAAGTAGTTAGTTTGGGGAAAGAGTAATTAGGTTGTTGTCTCTTGTCTGCTAGTTAGCCTAGCACAAAGAAACAGCCTGACAGAAATATATTTGTTATTACGTCACGACTTCGTAAAGAAAATATAGTGTATGGTTATGAGAGGGTATGAGTTTAACCAGTCGATTTCTCTGAGGATATTAATTATCTGCAATAAGAGTCAGTAAAAGCAGAAAATAGGTTGTCAGTTGTTAGCTCGTAGCTGATTGCTCAGAGTTCGGTTTCCTTATAGCCTGGATTGATGTAGCGATCCCAATTAGTTATTCAAGGATGCCTGTCTGCAGGTAAATGTACAATAAGCAGATACTTATCTTTGTGTGATTTAATTACTTAAAAGTAGACAATGTTGAACCATTTCATTGAAAACGACCAAGGTCCATCATCCAGGCTATGGGATATCCAATAATTTGTGCAGAGACAAAGTACATAAGTTTGTAGGGCTGACAATGATAAGTATGCAAGTAGGTGAGGGTAAAAAGAAGTATTACCTATTTACTATGAACTCAGTTACGCACGAGTAAAACATTTTATCTCCACACGGATAGGTGAAGTTCTTTAAATAACAGACTGGAACCATTGGGAAAAAATTATCCTTGTATTTTAGAATGGCTAAAATATGACAAGAAACTCACTTTTGTAAATTACTAAATAATATACCCGACCTTTCAAAAGTCTTGAATGCTTGCTCCAAATTTATTGGGATATATTGTTTTTATTTTCTTTTCTCCTTTTTTTTTTCCTGCACATTTTATTGAAATATATTATTGTTGTATTTTCTCATGAAAAGCTATGATCCTTGTACTTAACATACTGGGTAAATTCTGTTGATACAACAAGGATATTGGGACTAGATGTGTGGAATAAGACTAACTGCTCGAAATAAAACCCTAATTTTTGAAATTCTTTAAACCACGTTGCGCCATTTTTGAACCGTTAGTTGCTTTCTTGAAAAGTTGGACAAGTTTTTCTCCAAAATCATAAAACAGCCCATGTTTTGAAGCTTCGAGCCCAGCACCCTTTTTAATTCAATGACCATTTAAGGTAGCACTTAATTCAAAGACATCAATTAGCCAATTTTCAATGTTCAAAAATTTGTTGTCTATTCCAAAATAGAAATTCAAAATTCGTCAAACCATTGTTATCTACATATTTCTTTGGACCTACTAGCACCATTCACTTCACCACTTGTTTCATTTGAACTTTTAAGTAGAAATGGGAAACTAATGGTGACAATCTATCTAATTTTATTATATTGCGTATCTAGGTTCCGCTATAATTTATTAACAAGGAAAGAAGAATTGAAGAGGATGCATTGCATAGGATTAGAGTGATTTGGATGAAACACACACCTGCAAAAACTTCTGTATGGAATGCAGATTCCTCTGACAAAAAAGCTAATTTTGAGAACAGTGATTGGATATGCCTTGCGTTATTTGTTTCGTGTGTTTGGCTATCAAAAAAAAAATATATATATATTTCTGTAAGTTGAACTTTAGAAATGAGGATGAGGTATGGTGTTCATACTAGAATGGAAATGATAAGATAAAAAATATATCCCAAGTAGATGATTACTCTAATTCAGAATAAATTAGGGATGGCAACTTAGGCTGTGGAGATTGGTCTGTGTAGACCTAAAAAGCGCGCTTTCATGGAAGGACACAGTCTCAGCAGACGTTAAAAGGAGGGTGCCCTGTTATAAAATATAGATTCTAATGATCTAGTTACTTTAGATGTTCTAGTAATTGTAGCAATGAATTGAATGGAGCAGTGAAAAATATATTTTCCTGTCAAAACCTTGTCCACTTTTTAGACAACGCATCAGTAATTAGTCTGTTCTACTGCTATGCATGACAGTATGTAGGTAAGATGTATGGGTTTAATTTTGCACTTCAGCCACAAGCATTATGGTTTCGAAGTAATTCATTGAATAGGCTTCAAGTGGTATGAAGAGTTCTAATAATCATTTTGGACTTCATTTTTTAGCGAAGTCAAATGACAGTGTTTAATTCAAGGCACAGAGCTATTCCATTCCGATGGGGTACAATCACAATATCCGGCGCTGGGCAGAATTAATTATAGAGGTTTGAGAAGTACACAAATTTCTCACACAATAAATAGAGTCCACAAGATGCTGCTTAAGTGAAATTATATAAAATAGTTGCATGATGCTCAATTGGATTTATAGAAAAATGCCTTGGCAAACAAAAACAAAGAGTCATAGTCGATGCATAGCAGCAGAAATTCTGTGTATCAGTGTAGCACGTTCCCATGTTTGTTTAGTTATATCAATATGTTTATGATTCTGAGTTCATCAAACTCTGGATAACATTATCCAAGCCGTACTGTAGATAGCATAAATTGAAAATTTTGCCGAGGCCTTGCCTTCTGGAGAAATATAAACTTTCCTCTAAATTTCACCTATCAAGGTCTGGATTAATGTTCAGTTCCACTTGGTTGACAGAAGGAACTGTTGTTCCATTATGGTCTGATTTCTCCCCACATTAACAAGAGGATTTTCTCCATAGCTAGTTTGTGAAATTTTAAATTAACAAGTTGTGGAAAACAAGTGTCCATAAATATGGTTTTTGATAGGCAAATGGCTTATCTCTTTTCAACCCAAAAGAAGTTATGCGTCCGATGCCTGATAAGTATAGGAGAGAAAATTGCTCCATCTCTTGCCATACCAGTCAAGCTAGTAAAACTGTGCAATATAAATACATTTAGGATGCC
Organism: Nyctanthes arbor-tristis; assembly: GCA_963692815.1. Taxonomy (NCBI): domain Eukaryota; kingdom Viridiplantae; phylum Streptophyta; class Magnoliopsida; order Lamiales; family Oleaceae; genus Nyctanthes; species Nyctanthes arbor-tristis. The sequence continues at coordinate 44,521 of CAVNYN010226605.1, forward strand.
TTTTAAAGATGTTCTAGATTGATTGGCAAATGGAGAAGATGTACATGTACTTCAAATGAACAAGATGAATCATGTCTTCTTTATAGTACTGGATTATGGTGGTGTCCTGTGTTGGAGGATTGCACTTTGATTAGGTGTGATGTTGCACAATAAGCACCACATTGTGGTGTGCAATATTTAGAGGTTGCTGTATATCCTCCACATATTTACTTGTGTGGTGCTTGTTTATAATGTTGAGAATGTTAATAGATTTTTGCAGTGCTTCTATTATTTTCAGTATTTACACGTCATATGTATGCTCGTACATGTACAATCTTAACTTGTTACTACGTTCATATTCTTTGCCCAATTAGGATTTAATTACTTTTTGAACTGATGCTGAATGATCCTGCTCCTGGTTGATCTGATAACAGGTTGGTCCAAAAGATCACCAGCGCTTTCAAGCTAGCTATGCAACGATCCTGAAAGCCCGCATGACTGCCCTGAAGAAGAGAGAGAGGAAGGAGAAGAGAAAAGCAGC